>JAQQPU010012902.1:9051-25191 GCA_029168905.1 Artemia sp. Kazakhstan ARC1039
CCTTAGGAAATCTCTTTGACATTTTGATGTATCTATTTTTAATTTTTCATGTGACCGCTTAATTCTGTGCTTTGAGGAATTTTCTATGAGAGGGGGGGGGGGGGGGGTCCGTGGTAAAAATTAATTACCGATCTTTAGCCAAACAAAACATTGTTGTGCACCATGTATTTTTAAAATTTTGAATGGTTTCAAAGTCACTAAAATCCATAGGCCTCCAATTTGACCAAAAACCCTACTTGAAAACGTTAGTTGACACTTCTGTCAAGGGAAATTTTCCGAGGGGGAAGGCACCAGCTCCCTAGAAATGTGTATTTAAAGGTAAAACAACTGGAGGTTGTTTTCCTATAATTGCCAATTTCTATAACTGCGCCCCTCAGGCGCTAGGTTGCACCCCCCCGACAGCTGAAACTTGGTTTCTTCAGAAATCTTGTCGAAACTCAGATATGCTTGCATAATTAAAGCATCCACAGAAACGGGTCAGTTTTCTTTAGACATTTTTGCCTTACAGGGAAATATGTGGCTCATTGTTTAGTTTTCAATGCTATTTTCATTTTATTTGGGAGAATTGGCTCCAAATTTACCGCGCCCCCCCGCTCAGGATTTTGACTACCTTAGCTCATACTAAGGCTGTAAGGTCGCTCAGTATCTTAAAATTTTTGAAATCACTGCTCTAAAATATCAACTTGTTTGTTTCTTCGTTTTCATCACAAAGATGAAAAAGATGTCGAAGTCTGCTTAAGCATTTGCTTAAGATTTGCTTAAGCTTAAGCAAAATCTTAAGTATTTTTTGTTACTTTTTAATTTCCTTGCTTGCAAAAGGACCAGGTGTTTATTTGCCCGGCTTCCTCCATCTTGTTTTCTCTAGCCTGTCGTCTTTCTTTCGAGTACTAAGTACCATCCATACCGAAAAACCGGGATTTTCTAAGATTTTTCTTTTGGTTGTTGCAAAAGTAAGAATTCGGGCGTGAAACTTTTCACTGTTGTTTCCAAATTAAACCGTGAAAAACAACTTGCAAAATTAATTAGGTAAATTCGTTAACGCATTAATAGACTCATAGATATTGCAGAACCCTGGGAATAAATCGCTTAAATCCACGTCTTGAGTTTTCCATTACGCAATATTTTATAGTAATCCTCCATAGGCTAGTTTAATCGCTTATCATACTATCTAGCACTAGCTAAACAGGTTAGGGTAAAATTTCTATATAAATCTTCGTTACACTTGAACGTGTCATGTCTGAATTTTTTTTTTCTTGTTTTCTGAAGTCAAACATTCAATTTAATATCTGTTTTTGTAATATACATTTTGGAAGGAAAAAACATAGGAAAATAGGATAATTGGCTTTTCCTAAAAGACACTGTCAATTTGAAGCGTTAAATACAATATGCTATATATACATACTTAGAGTCAATAAATACAATATAGTAACTTAGAGTTTTAGCTATCCCATGATAGATTCATTCTTTCACTTCTTTCTGCTTCCTATATGCTATAACGATGTTAGAGTTGGCTTATATTTTTAAACAATTTTACCAATCCCATCACTGGATTCTTACCAACTTTGCTGTCAGTTTTTGGTTGTTTTCTTCTTCTATAGCAATCAGGAAAGTTACACTTTCTAGAAATTCATGATTATTTATTTTTTCGCTCATTATCTGCTTATTTTTCACACACGTTCTACATTTTTAAACTTAGCACCCGTCAATGTACAGAAATGAATTAAAAATTAGAGATCTTTTTTATTAAAAATTGAATTTTCTGGTTTTTCCTAATTTTTAAGACGTATATGGCACGGGCGCAATGGGTTATGGGACGGGGAGGGGGAAAACGCCCTCAAGCCCCAGTCCCCCCCCCCTCAGCTGAAATCTGGACTCTTCAAAAATCGGATCAAAATTAAGATAAGCCTGCATAATTCTAGAGTTCACCGAAACGGGTCAATTTTCTTTAGTAAATTTTTCACTTTATGGTACTATATGGCTCATTTTTCAGTTTTCAATGTTATTTTCATTTTATTAAGGAAAATTGTCTTCAACTTTGCCCCCTCCCCTAGGATTTTGAATAAATTACGCCATTGGTATACGGTTGTGTAAATTTCCACTTAACCAACTCAAAGAATTTAATTTCGCTATTGGTCTTCTTGATACTTTAATTTTTTTTCGTTATTAATTCATTTTTTATTTAATCCGCATGTTTAAATTTTTTTTTATCTATCAATCAATCTCAACTTATAATCAAAACAAAAAGAAAAAAACTAAAGAAATTTATTTTGCTGAGCACAAAGATGAATAATTTAATGACTAGTTTCACTTGGATTTGAATCAATTTGCTTGGCATATTCTTGCATCTCCAAAATGATTTCTGTTGCAGTGGGAGATAAATTGTGAGCCCGACCAAGTTCTTCCTAAAAGTAAATATTTTCAACAATTGTGGCACTTCTTAATGTACAACAAGTTCAGTTATAAAACAAATACAGATATATATATATATATATATATATATATATATATATATTAATGGGGTACCAAATGGTACCCTAATGGGTACAGTAACTTTAATGGGGAACCAACGCTTTTGAAAGTAACTTTTTTTTTAACTAAGCTGTTTTGATGGAAGTAAAGAATGAAATTGAAATTGAAAAACGAACAGGACTTATTGCTTTAAAGTCAACACAACATATATGTATGAAACTAGCTCAAAGAAACTGACTCGTGATATTTCCTTATGTTATTAGAATTCTGAAAAATTCAGGGGAGCAAGTGCGATTCTCTTGCCCCCAAATGCCAAATGTGTATTTGACGTAAAACCCAGTGACCAATTCATGGACGAGTTGACGGGGCGAAGGAAGTAATATAAACCCCTGATTGCGAAAAATGTGCTAGGTCACTCATTCTGACATACCTAGGATGTGCCAGTGCCCCAATAGTGCAGGAGAAAAATAAGAAAAAATAAGGAAAAAAATACGACACACCAGCGCTTCAATTGAATTTCTAGAATTACCAAAAATAAATATTCTCTTAATTAACTTTTACTGAATGGACTTAATTGTACTGGTACTTGGATCAGGACACAAGTTATGTAGCTCTCCCTGGCGACAGGATCTGGCAGACTGTTGAATTCCACAGGTTACGGTCTTGGGTTAATAGGGCGATAATTTCGAGCCATGAAGGGTCCCATCTGCGACCATGTCTCCGGAATTCACCAATCGAGTCGAGGTCAGATTTGACGGTGTTGAGCCGAGTTTTGGCTTGTCCTCCATGTTGTTTCCTGCAATCAGCTGCTTGTCTGCATCGTAGGCTTTGATTTGTAAAAGTCTCGGCCGGTCTTCGGCACACATGGCTAAACCAGGACAGGCGGCGACGTCGAATGATAGATGTGATGTCGTACTTCTGGGCACATCGTTGGCGGATGATCGTATTTGGAATTCGGTCGCTGAGTCGTAACCCCAATATGCTCCTCAGGCATCTGTGTTCAAAAGTGTTGAGGGTGTGTGCCTCGGTGACGTTTAAGGGCCACGTCTCACAGCCGTACAGAAAGACCGATGGGACAAGGGCATCGAAAATACGTTTTTTTTTTCGATGGATTTCCTTCCTTTTCCATAGCGGTTTCCAAAGCTGTGCAAAGACAGCGGAAGCTGGTGCAATGCGGCATTGGATTTCTTCGCTACATCCGCCGTTGATGTCAATGTATGATCCGAGATACTTGAACTTATTGACAACTTCGATCTGCCTTTGGTTCAGGGTTATAGGGGTAGAGTTTATATCCGGGGCATCATACATAGATTTAGTCTTGTCAATATTAATCTTGAGCCCCACTGGGGCAGCAACTTCAGAGACTTTCAGAAGCATTTTCTCGGCTTCGCCAACGGATTTGCCAAGAAGAGCAACATCACCGGCATAATCCAGGTAGGTGGTACTGAAATCACGGCTAACCTTGACTCCTTCGAAGTTTAGCATTGGTTTTTTCATTACCCAGTCGACGACAAAATCGAATAGTTCGGGAGAGAGTACACACCCTTGCCTCACACCGAAGTTGATGTCGAATAGCGGAGAAAGTTCTCCGTTGACCTTGATGCAGGCTCGTCTGTGTTGATAGTAAGCCTGAATGAGCCGTATGATCTTAGGTGGGACACAGTCCTCTTCCATTGCCATCCAAATTCTTCCCCAGATGACTGAATCGAAGGCCGTAATGAAGTCAAAGAAGACAGCGACAGTGATTAGTTGATGCTTGACTCTTATGTTCAAAAATCTGTTTCAAGGTGAAGAGCTGGTCAATACAGCCCATGCCGGCTCGGAAATCAGATTGGTTGGGGCGGGTTCTTTCGTTGTGGGCTTTGCAGAATCGGTTAAGAAGAATCATTGCAAAGATCTTTGACGTAATGCCCATTAGTGAGATCCCTCTGCAATTTTTGCATTCAGTGCGGCCGCCTTTCTTGAAGACTGGCAGTATAACTGAGTCTTGCCATTCCTGGGGAAACCGTTCCTGAGACCAAATTGAGCAGAAGAGCTTCTGTAGTTTCTCAGCGAAAATAGGAGCAGCTTTGTAGACTTCTGCCGGGATAGAATCTGTGCCTGGCGCCTTGTGACTCCTCAGCTTCTTGATCTCTTGTATTGAGGGGGGAGGGGTTAACATTGACGTTACTGTACGGGCCTTGTTGACTCAATGGTACTGAGTTAAGGTTAGGGTTGCTTGGCTGAAGTGCAGTGGCGCTATTATTAGGAGGCGTTTGAGTGGAAGAGATGTTGTAACGGGAGTTCAGCAGCTTTTGGAAGTGGTATTGCCATCTAGCTATTATGTCATATTTTCTTGACAGAAGCGTTGTATCTTCGCCTCTAACTCCAGTTGAGATCTTTTTACTTTTCCCATTTGCTTCTTTTAGTAGTTGGTAAAGCTTTCTGGTATCTGAATGAGAAGCAGCTTTTCCATATCTGCTGCCACGTGATCCCAGTAGCATTGTCTGTCGCGGTGACAGACAGAGTAGCGTTGACTCTGTCAGCTTTGAATTTGATTGAAAACGCTTTCTCGCTAGGTAGTTTTTTTTTCAAACCCCCTTTTTTCACTTACTGGGGGACTGGGAAAGGAAATATTCAAAGGGAGACTCTTAAGCATCCGTTTAAAGATTTTCAAACATGGAGATTTCAATGGTACAATATTTATGCTTCCAAACCTCTCCGCTCAATCCGTTCCAAATGCGTCCAATGACTCAGAGTAGCAGATGCCACTTTACGATGGCGTTGCCAAGACGAATTTATAGTAAGCCCATAAATGTAAGCATTAGCCTTCAAATAAGCTTTTTTAACAACTCCTTACGACATTTCAGTGCCCCACTAGTACTGGGGAAAAAGAGCTATCAGTGTTTCAAGCTCTTTTCCGAAATTCTCGAAAAAAAATTTTTTTTAATAGCTTTTACTATTAAGATAAACTATTACTTTATTAAACTATTACTATTAAAATAAATAACAACTGTTATTCCCGAATAAAATTTTAAAAGATTTTTTTTTTTTCGAAACTGTTTTTTAGTTTTTATTTATTAGAAAAAAAAATGGTCGGAGATTATACAAGAGGCAGGATTGTAAACTAACGACGAAAGGCTTTAAACCATGGAATCGTACCCTTGTTAATACTTTACTGTCTTTCAAACCCAAAAATATCATCAAAAAGGGGCTATATGGCTTTTTGCAACGTCATTATCAAGAAAAAATTAATAAAAAGCGCGTAAATATGATGAAAAGGTTTCAAATTAGTCATCAAACAGCTCTCTGCAATCTTTCAGTATCCTGCTAGCCTGCTAGTGTGGGAAAACAAAAAAAAGAAATGGAAGATGGTGCATTTTTCCTTTCGATCGACCGCAACCTCTGAGAGGTTTCAATATTTCCTTTGAAATTCCCCAAAGTTTGTTTCTGCAATAAGCTTTTGCATTTAAAATAAACCTTTACAATAGTCACCATTTTTGAATCACCTTAAAGTGGAATATTTTCTCAGTAGACAGTTATTTTCTAAAACAAGTTTAAATTTTAAGCTACTAAGGCCTTTAGTTCAGTCCTTACTAGGTTGCAGCTATTGGTGTAACCTTGTTTTTAAAGATTAACCCTGTTTATGGTTATGAAACTGTTTTTCCAACTCGAACTTGACATTTCACCCACTTACATGTATCTTCAAGAACATGAAATATATTTCCAGTTGCAGCAAAAAGCTGTTATTTATTTGACACCGTGAAACGTCTAGTGGTTGATTTTCACAGGATAATTTTTATCCATAACTTATTGCTAAGAAATTTATTTAGTTATCATGTTATTACACTTTTCATGAATACATTTCTTTATTATGAATTTTTCCTTTTATTATTTACAGCGTAGTGATTAATGTTTTGGATTTGGTTCATTTTATTTTTGAGTAGGTTAAGAAAGCACATGCTTCTAACGTTTTTTCTTATCGTGCTAGAAAAACAAATTGTGTCACATAATTTCAATTACAAAAAAGCTCACATTTTGGTCAAATTCTGGAAAAATATGGCCCTCATCTGAAAAAAATATCATTTTCCACTAATTACTATTGGAATTTTTTGAATATTCAATAATCCTAGCGGGGTAAAGGAGAAGATGTGAGGCATCAACCCGTTACCATCCTCTATTTTACCCCTTGTACAGAGGAAAGACTATCTCAAAAACTAAAGACAAGACCATATTTCACCCAAAAATACTTCCTTACGCTTGGAATTTTGGCAAGGTTCATCTCAGGAGCCTCATGAGTAAATGGTGTCCATGGACCTTGAATTGAAGGATTGTCTGTCCTCTGTGGCTTGATGAACCTCATTGGTGGCATTCCTTGAAAATTAAAGAATAGAAAAATAAACAGCCATCACAACAACTATAGAAAACAGCCGGAGGATCACGATGATATCCATAAATGATAATAATCTATATATTTTAAATCCTTAAGCACCTTTAAAAATCTATCCTAATTCCAAGCCTTATTACAAAACAGATGGTAAAAAAAAAGAAAAAATATGTCACAGTCCATTATCTTTAGTTTTTCGATGGAAAGAGGTGGGGGGGGGGGGGGTTCCAAACCAATTTCAGAGAGGCACCCCTTCTCCCCACCCAGTGCACAGGGATAACATAGTGGAATTTTTCTTTCCAAACCTTTAGCAAAGAGTATGATTAAAATTTGGTGAGCTTCGATCCAAATATACATTAACGTATGAACTCTTTGCTTTTATTTGTTATTATTGAATAAATTTCAGGATATTTTCATTTTTTGCAAGCATTTTCACATTTTCATCTTCAACAGCCTATCTCAGGATAAACCGTTTCGTTTATATTTGATGATTTACTATATTTCTCTCTCCATCGCCAAGAGCAGGATAGCACTATTGTTGCTATGGCGGCTAATATCGGTACAACTTGGTATACAGAGAAAATTAAATATCGATATCAATATCAACACAAATTAGTATATAAATTCTTGGTGGCAAACTAGTATATGGATTATTGGTGGATAAAGAAAATTTCCGAAATGGAGACTTCTTTGTCAAAGCCAGGCCCAGATGAATACCATAAGGAGTCACAGACCAACATAAAGGTGACAGAGGTTTAAACTTAAACAGCCAAGAAAACTAATTAATTCAGATGAAACCCTAATTCCCCAGTAAAACATCGACAAAAACAAAAAAAGCACATTTTTTGAGTTTCTCAAAAACACTGACTCAAAAAGCCTGAATGAAATGCAGCTTAGTACAAGAAACATGCCTCTATCATGAAGCTTACTCCCCCCCCCCCCCCATCATTTACATGCAAATTACAAGTTTACCCCTCATGCACATAAACTCCAGCCTTGTGAAAATTAAGTTCCTGCAATTCCTTTTTCCCTAGAGTTTCTTTCAAGGGTTGCGTCTATTTGGAAATTTCAGAGAGAACACGTTCCTATCTCGTAGTGCTAAAATGAAAATCAAATATGTCAGCACCATTCCGGAAATAATTACGCGTTAAAGATTCCTGTTCTGCAGTGTCAACTTAACATATGTAGGTATAGATTTACTGCCCACCATAAATGCAGAAATACAGCACTGATGGAGGAGTCAAAAGAATATAAATTATAAAAAAAGAAACAAATACAACCAAAACAAAAAAAAGAAGAAAAAAAAGAAAACATACAATCAGCAAAGAGCAATTTACTGGTGCGACTGCTTATGAGATATCTTATTATTATTTTCTTGCACCACAAATTCCAGCATAAAGTTTATAAAGTAATAAATAAATTAATAATCTTTTAGCACTAACACCTTACTGTATAACTCATATACAACAATATCTTGATTTATAGAAATTCAATAGCTTATTTTTTTAGGGGTACAATTCTGTGAAGTACAATTATAAAGTAATACAGTTAATGCCTCAACTTACGATTCATTTGTAATAATTCATAACAGCCGAATACTTTGTACTTTATAATAAATTTGCATTTATACCTTTATATATTTTCAGGGGAAAAGTTTCATAACCTATAATAAAATAGTACACTACTGTGGTTCAAGTCAGAAAACCATGGCCCATAGGAGTCGAAAATCTTAAACAGCAAATGTTGAAAGAAGCTGTCTTTAGCATGGCCACCTAGTATTCACATGAAAACTGACCAAGGAAGTCAAAAACACCAACCCTTTTTTTAAATCACAAATTCAATTCCTGTATTTAAGAAGCATTTAGTTCCTTCAGATGATACACCTAATCGAGCATATAGACAAGGTTCAGCCCCCAAGTCCCCCTCCAAAGTGAGAGTTTTATCAATTTCCTAAATGTTTCTATCTTTTTTGTATAATTTACTTGTTAAGATAAGAAAAAAATTGAAAAGAAGAAATACGAGAATTTTTACGGCCTGTGAAAATGCAATGCAAATATTTCGGCCGAGACCTCGACTCGGCCGACCTCAAGTGCAAAAATAATAAAAGGACCTTAAAAAAAACAACCACTAAAATAAATAAAAACCTAACTGCAAAAAAAAAAAAAAAACACAACTAAAATACAAGTAAGATCCTCTCCAAGCAACACTGAAAGGGTAACTTGCCTATTTAGAGGTTTTGGCACTGTTTGACATTATTCAGACTTCTTGTGTAAACATTTTTCAAGAATGGACTGACAAACATGTCCAGTCTTTCTTGTGTCTAGCACAGTATAAATATATAAACAGTAGCGAAAATTCCTGTACTTCCGTTAAAGATTTTTGGGACACATCAGTTGCACACCTTTCTTCATTACTCCGCCTTCCTTAATATTTATTCTGTGGTAGGAAACGAAGCTATTGATGTAGCACAAAGGGAAACTTCCCTATCTGCGCGCTATGGTGGGTCTCATTTCTGAAGCAAATTTTTGCTACTGTTTGTATATTTATACTGTGGTGTTTAGGTTGGGGTGATGAATTCAGGTTTCATTTGAATTAAACAAGTTTTAGTTGGTTTATTTTTTTTCTTAATACTTAAATTATAATATTTTTTGTAAATAATATATTAGTTTTTATTATAAAAATAATTTTATTAAGTTTTAATATTTTTTTAAGTGTCATAGAAATTGTTCCATAAGAGTTCAAGTGATTAAACTCAGAATCATGATTATTAAACGAGATTGGATGCGATTATTTAGATTGTAAGTGAAAATGGCTGATTTTGGAATTTGGGCGAAAGATAAACATTTTTATAATCCAGTGTTGAATTTCATACAGAAAAATCTCGAGTAAGGGAGTTCCCACGATTCGATTAAAGAACATGCTTTGGATTTTTTTTCAGCTACTGATGTATAGGATGCGAGAAAGCTTTTCCCCCAGAAAGTGCTTCCGAGGGAAGTTCCGCCTAGGCGAGTTGGCATCAATGCCCAACCAAATGGTATTGCCGATATTATTGCAGCGTTTGAAAGATGCGACTCTGAAGATACAGATGTGCCGGATTTTGTGATAAGGAACGCGAGTGAAATCCCGATAATTCCTGCTTCGGCATATTCCATGCTTAGTAGTAAGATAAACGCCTGTTTTAATGAATTACGCGCTTGGTCAGAAAACCTTCAAACCCAGCCGTCTTTCCCCTCCACCGCTGCCCCTTCAGTTAAAGATAAACCTACGTATGCAGTAACTGTGAAAAACGTTCCTACCAATTTAAGTGATCCTGGTTAGTGAAAAAATAAGTTGAATACGCTTAAAGGTCATGAAGGGATTCTAAGTCTAAAACCTGACATTCAGAATAAAAAATGGATCGTAGTTACTCGAGATAGGCATTCAGCCGTATCCCTTGCCGTCTCAGCCTCTAAGAGCCTGCCTAATGTTCAAACCAAGGTCCTTGACAAAAAAGCACTTGGTATTGTTCGGGGTATCCCTGAATATGTAACAGAATCATCTCTAATGGAAAGTATACAGGGATTAGCTCGTGCCATAAAAATAGGACACTCAAATTGTTTTCGTTTGGAAATTTTGAACCAGCTTGCACTGAAAAATGCAATTAACCATGGTCTCCGAGTTGGATATGAGCTTTTTCGTGTTGAAGTCTATCAAGAATTACCACGTCGCTGTTTCCGGTGTCAAGGGGTAGATCACCCTATTGCTAGATGACCACGTTCTCCTGATTTACCAAAATGCTCACGCTGTGCTGGGGCTCACGAAAACACCGCAGAGAACTCTTGCTCAGCTGCTCCTAAGTGCACCAATTGTAGAGGAAAACATGTTTCTTTTAGTTTAAAATGCTCGGTATTGAGAAATGCGATTGCCAAGACATTATGATGACTTCTCCTTCAGCCTTAAGTTTTAGTTCTCTGAACATTATTGGTACTAAAGATAAGGATCTGCTAATTGACGAGCTGCTAAATTTTGATGTTATATTCTTACAGGAGCATCTACTTTCTAAAGCTAATACGACCAGTTTAAGACGGTCTGCTACCCATGATATATTTATTCGAGAAGCAAAATAGACACGCGGTCGCCCTTCCGGCGGTACCGCCATCTTCATTCAATCGGGACATCAGACTATGCAAATTTATTCTTATGCTAATATTCTAGCAATGCAGTGTAACAACATGGCTTTTGTAAATGTGTATCTCCCGTGCAATCTTCTATATACTTCGTCATTTACTGCTCCTGCTAAAGCTTGCCATAAACTGAAATCTCTTTTCACAAAATTTACAGATAAGAATGTTGATTGGATCCTAGCCGAGGATATGAATACTGACATATTGACCTCATCTGATCGCTCTGAACTCCTGCTAGAGTCTCTGCCAAGTGTCTATCATGTCGCTGCTAAGAACCTGTGTTATACTTACATTCATAATCGAGGCTCCGTTAAATCCAACCTCGACCATATTATTGTGTCTAAGTTCAGTCTAATTAAATTCGAGGTTTCTGTTGATCAAGATAAAATCAGTGATGAACATCACTTCCTATTTCGTGCCTAATTGAGCCTCTTGATGTTCAAGCCCACTTTAAGGGTTCCCATTCAAAATGGTATCAAAAGCCCAATAGGAATCGGATAAACGTTGAGATGTATATTACTACTTTATGCACTCTACTCTCAACTATTAAAGTCCCATTTCACTTGCTCCAGACTACGATTAATTGCCCTGATTCTAAGGAAGACCTAAATTCGTATTATTATCAGATTGTGGAATGTTTAAAGTCGGCCACGAAAGCTGCAGTTCCGTTTAAGCACGTGCGTTCTGGGTCTCGCAAGCCCCTGTGGAATATACATCCGGAAGTTAAAAGAGTAAAGAACCGCGCAAAGTTTTGGTTGCAACTACGGAACGCTTGCGATCGACCTTCTTCCGGTGCTGTGTTTACAGTCAAGCAAAAAACGAAGAATGAATACAAATCCTGTTTACGTAATGCAAGGCTCAACACGTGGGACGCTCCAAATAGTAAAATGACCTGGAATAAAGTTATCAATAGCAGTAAGTGGACTCCCCTAGCTCAGCCAAAGTTAAACCTTTTAAATTTTGTGCACCATTATATTGACATATTTTCCGTATTCAACCAGTATGTTCAGAAACATTTTTCTAATCTACTTAGTTCGGTCCTGTCAGTGTCTCTTGTCATCACTGAGTTCTTGCGATAAGGATGAGTGATTTATATCGGGCGCTGAAGAAAGTTCAAAGATCAGATTCTCCTGATTGTGATGCCCTATGTTTTAGGAATTTTTGCTTATGATTGCCCATTATTGTTGGAACACCTGCAGTTATTATTTCAGATTTGTATAGCTCAATCTCTGGCTCCTGATAGTTCCTTTCCGGTAGTGTCACGCCTATACTTAAACGAGGTAAAGATCCAGATTCTTGCTCGAATTACAGCCCGATTACTGTATCTTGCTTTATGAGTAAGATTTTTGAGTATATTCCTTTGCCTGAAATAATTTCTAAGTGCGTTTTTTCGTCTTTTCAATTAGGATTTAGAATAAGGGTTGGCTGCCCCCCCCCCCCAAGCACATCATGTGCTCAGCCGGTTGTTAAAGGAAGCATTTTCTCAAAAGCGGTCATTGTATTGCTGCACAGTAGACATTTCCGGGGCCTTTGACAATGTTGTTCACGCCCAGGCCTTGTATTCCCTTGCCTGTTCCGGAGTTAATTATTCAGTTATTTCTATATTGCAATATTGGTATGATAATTCTTATGTGCGTATTAAGTGGATGTCACATATTTTTGATTCAGTAGCTGTTAGGAAAGGCGTTAGAAAGGGAGGTGTTTTATCTCCTTATATATTTAAATGTCTCCTCGCTACTTGTTTAAAACATCTATCTCCTACTGTTTTTTTTTCGTGATATTGGTTTAAGTTATATTGCATATGCCGACGATGTTCTTTTAGTTAGTTTTTCTCGTCGAGGGTTGGCTCAGAATTTCCGAAAGTTATCTTTTCTACTTAGTGATATTGCCCTATCTGTTAATATGGCAAAGTGTGAGTTTATGTGCTTTAATAGTAGAACCTCTGTATCTCCACTAAAATTTGGTTCGATTTCATTACCTTGTTTGGATAATATTAAGTGGCTTGGTATATCGTTTTGCCCGTCTATTTCTGAAACTTGCTCCAAGTTGGTTATTAATGCATTAAAAAATATTCGTATGTCGTATGGTAAGATATCTCCAAATAGAGGGCGTTATAACCGTAAGGGTCTAGCTCGGCTTTATAATAGTTTTTGCTCTCCAGGAGTAAATTTCCTATCTGGATTCCACCACCTGCTGAGAAAAAAAGATTTACGAAGATTTAGAAGTGGTTACTTTAGATACTGTAAATATCTGATGTATTCACCCGGCCGTTTCAGAAATAGAAATATTGTATCCCGTTATGGTGTCATTGATACTTGCGCGCAACTGGTCAGTGTGGCTTCTAATATGATTACGAATACTTGAAATGTTGTTTCTGTCACCGACCTCCTAGTTTGCTTTTTTCATCATGATATCGGTTAAATTATATTTTGTTGTTTTTGTTTTTTTTCGTATTGATGTTATTTTTTTTTTCTTTTGTATTAACTCCGCAGTGTCATTCTAGTGTTCATTTTTTTATTTATTAACAAGTGGGTCACAAAAAAACAACAACATACAAATCTCCATATAATGCTAACAAAACAAAACTACATATAACACCAACAATATCAAAATAGGTCCCGACGCATATTAGCGTGTTTGGGATGACCCCACAAAAAAGAACACTTCAACTACTTATACACTAATACACTTCCTCGGGGAAATAGAACTCTCTGACTCCCCCTCCCCTCCCCAAACCCTACTAAACAATTAATCCACATTCTAAGGATAATTTTTTTTTTTTTTTTTTTACAGGGAACTTAAAGGAATCCCACACTCATACTCTATGATTCATCATGCTTTCCTTTCATATACCGACAATCACCACAATCAACACAGAAGAAAATTTTTATCTTTTAACATTCACAAACATATACTCACTCCCAGATCAATCACATAATCCGTGTCGACAATACTGGTTAAAACAAATACATCGCAAAGAAGCACGAAATTCCTCAAGAGCCTTCTTACCTTTTACATCCACCGGAAGCCTGTTCCATACTTCAGGACCAATATACCTAATAGAAAATTTAGATCTGGTAGTAACCGGAACCGGCGTTCTAACTAATTCAACATTTCTAGTTTCATAACTATGTTCCCTTTCATTAAAAAGTTCCGAAAAACATGCAGGTAACAAATTAGAAAAAAATTTATACATAAACAAATTTACATAAAATTTAACCAAACCAAAGAATGGTAAAATTTTTAATTGGTGATACGTCGATCTTACAGAATTCTGGGACAAGTCATTGGTCAAAACTTTTACAGCTTTATTTCGTAACACACGGAGCGGATACAAATGGCTAGTGAACGTCGACGACCAAACTGTAACACAGTACAGCAAATATGGATGAATAAGAGAAAAATATAACATTCTAATAACCTTTTTGGGAAAAAAAATTTTCAGCTTTCGCAGAGTTCCAACATTTTTGGCTGATTTAGTACTTATAAATGCAATATGATCTTTAAAACTTAGGCATTCATCTACCATTACACCAAGATACCTTACAGTACTTGTCCGTTTTATACTTCCATTTACTAACTCAATTTCTTCAATCCATGGATAGTAATTTGCACTTCTGCCATATAACATGAACATTGTTTTCTTCTGATTAACATGCAGTTTGTTCACTCGCATCCACCTCTCGATTATCACCATTCCCTGTTTCATGCCATTTTTCAAATTCGCTTTTGTTTTTGCAGCCATTGTAAATTGAATATCATCAGCAAAACTTGGAAGTATTGCTCGCACCGGGCCATCAGTGTACCCTGGAGTTGACAGTTGTTTGAGGCATCCATTTAGATCATTAATGTACACAAGAAATAATAGGGGACCAAACACAGACCCCTGTGGCACACCGCACTTTACTACCATCTCTTCTGACAGGACTGTGCCCAGTCGTACTCTTTGTGTTCTTCCTTCAAGAAATGAAGCAATCAATTTCAGACTTTTAAAACAAATTCCAGCATTTTCAAGCTTAGCCAATAAAATCTTATGATCAACACAGTCAAAAGCCTTCATAATATCTAGAAAAATTGAACCCACCTTTAAACATGAATCTAGGCAATCGTTAATAAATGTTGTCAAAAATAATAAAGCATGCTCTGTAGATATATTTTTTTCTAAAACAAAATTGACTAGAGTGAAAAAAATTTTTTTTTTCAAAATAATCCATCAGTCGTCTATAAATCAATTTCTCAAAAATACGAGAAATCACTGGAAATAGAGATATCGGACGGTAGTTGTTCGTATCTTCCTTATCACCTCCTTTATACAGAGGAATCACCAAAGCACTTTTCAAGCAATTAGAGTACACTTCAAATTCAAAACATTGATTAAAAAGGTACAACAGATGACTACTTATAATTGGGTAAATTTTTAGAACAATTTGAAAGGTTATAAAGTCCATTCCAGCTGCCGATTTTTTCATACTTTTTAAGATATCCTCAAGTTCACGCGATCTCATTGGTTGAAGATAAATGGTTGTATCACTTGCTTCAGGAAGAAAACTCTGGTATGCACCATCACCATTTATGCATTCCACAGATGTCGATATTTTTAGCCCTACTACTGAAAAGCGGGTACACAAGTTATTGGCTACACCACTATCCGACTCCCACGGCAAATTACTAGGAGTTATTGGTTCACTATTTGGGCTTATTTCCGACTTAATCAGTTGCCAAATTTTAGCCGGGGTTTCCTTCATAATCTTTAAATTTCTGTGCATAGTAATCCATTTTTGCTTTTCTTAAAAGACTTTTTAACTTTCTATTAGATTCTTTATATTGTTCTTTATCAGATGCTGAACCTGCTGATTTGTGGGTTATAAATAAATTATTATTATTATAGAGAACTTTCTTGAATAATAAATACCTGGAGTCCCAAGTCTTGCTAATTGTCTATACTGCTTACATCATGTCTCTGTCCATTATAACCGTTTTCAACCCCACTTCCACCGTTTGCCTTTACAGGCTCAAATAGAAGAAGCATTCATACCATATGAGATAAAAAAATTTCTCTGAAAAGGGATAGTATAAAAGAGAGTATAAATGAGAGAGGGAGAGTATACAAGAGGGAAGGAGGGTATACAAGAGGAAAGGAGA
>JAQQPU010012903.1:9401-25187 GCA_029168905.1 Artemia sp. Kazakhstan ARC1039
ATCTAAGATCGGAATTTTATTCGCGAACGAGCCATTAATGTTCCACGATAAACATTTAACTGCAGAAGCTTCAGATGTCATTTCTTTTGTGGATTACTGTTTGAGGGACATTTTACACTGTAACACGTGTGACTGCCGATTTTGCATTCAACGCAGAATGTCGGCTGTCTGCATGGTTCATCTCGCGTAGAACGATGTTCACTTGAGGCACATCTAGAGCATAAAGGTTCAGCTGTACACTGGGAAGCAAGATGACCGATTTTGTGACAGTTATAGCATCGTCTTGGCAAGAACTTAAACGGATCAGCAGGTAGACGCTCGTAGCCGATAATCACCGAAACACTCAGAAATTGTTGGAGCTCACTGAAAGTGTCAAAATACACTTTGAAAGAACGGGATTTTCCGCACTGTTCAGTCTTCGTACTATTTGGGATTATATTTTTTAGTCCTTCACAGTTTATATCCTCAGGCACATTTCGAAGCACAGCTATGTGTAGGGGTTCTCGAACAGTAATTTTGAGATCGGGTTTGGAAGATTTCGCTTTCTCAACGATTTTCGCTGCTGCAGCTTTCGACCTGACCACAAGCTTCCATTCGTTTGCAGATTTGCGAAGTTCACTAATGTCATTTGAATTTTCACAGAAACTGTCTATGAAAGCTTTCCGGTCATTTGGGCCATTGAGCTCCTTGGGGGGATTTTTCAAGACAACAGAATAGGTAGAGTTTCTGGGCTTGGACGTTTCATGTGTACTACGACTGCTTGTGAAAATACTGGTGGCTGGAGCGGACTGGATAGCCAAAAAATTATCAAGCTTCCGAGAGAGTTCATTTACTTTGGCAGTAACTGTTGCATTCACCGCATCTCCGATGACCGGAACCGAGCAGGGGTTAAAGATGACAAATTTTGGCATGCTCACATTATTTTTCGCAGCTGAAACTAGAATTTTGCATATTTCAATGATATTGTCTTCATCTTTAGAGTAGGTCACAAGACGATTCGTAATATTCAACTCAGTATGAAGGATTCGCTTTGCCTTTATAAAATCTTCATGTGTATAGAAAGCAACACACGCTTTTATGATACACTCCAATTTTATTCCATCTGTAAGTGCTCTCGTAACACAATTCAGTAACGGATTCAAAATAATTTTTTTCACTTTCAGCCATCGTAGTTCCAAGCGTAATTAAATCTCAATGTAAAGTCACAAAACAATGACTTACCCGCAAGGGGGGCTTTTTTAAGTCCCCCCACTTTCCAATAAACGCCTTCTAATTATCCAAATGAAATAATTCAATCCAAATGAAAACTCAATCCAATCTAGCAGGCAGTGACGTCACAGTGGAGTTATAGCTTTGTAGTCCGAGAAATTGTTTTCAAGGTCACTGAATTATTTTTTTTTGGGGGGGGGGTCAAGCAAATTCAATTTCTAGCCCAAAGGTAGCAAAATTTGAAACATTATAGCCCAAAAACCCACCTCTCGGGTTTTTAGTGACTTGTCCCGCGAAGATAAAAATATGATAGCCCAATTGGCGGGAAATAGCCCAACCTGGCAACACAGCTCACTGCAGCACCAAGCCGCCTCCATCCAACACAGCTGCGCGAGCTCGTTTTCCGCCTAAATCTATTCAAAGCTTCATTCTTTACACCCTGTCTTAAGTCCCGATTGTCTTTAAATCCTCCCTTATGACATCTTCCCATCTCATTCTGGGATGTCCTACTTTTCGTCGTGGAATACCCATCTTAACCTTTCTTTCGAACAAAAAAAAAGGATTAGCAAAATGCAGAAGCATGTCGCAAAAACAGATGAAAATGGAGAAAAAAAATGTATATCAACCATGCTATTTAATTAAGGAGTAGCATACGTGGAACACAGGAGTTCCACACAAGGAGTTCCACATACGCGGAACATATTCCTTTTTACTCATTAAAGTGATTCTTTTTTTTTACAGTGATTTCTTAAAATCACTTTTCTAAAAGTGATAGAAAAATAAAAAGAAGCTGCGTTCTAGCAATCATATTAATTTCCCTTTTTCTTTTGTTAAAAAAGAAAATGCCTTAAAAATTACGAATATAAAATTAGAGATTACAATTGTCTCAATATTATTTTTATTTTACTTCTTCTGGTACTGCATTTCTGTCATTTCTTTTACTTCTGACACCGTTCAAAGCCCTAAAATGCATAATTTTACGAACTCGTTAGAGTTGGTTTTTATCTCAAACATATGAAATTGTGATTTCTAATTGAGTTTTAAATATCGATTGAAAAAGAAAGAGATTAATGACTTTATGCAGGAGAAAGTACGATCAAAGTACATTCCTAAATTTCATGTCCAGAGATATTTTTTTATGCAAAAATTTGTTATGTTGGCTACTGTAAAAAAGTACTGACCGAATTAAATTCCTAGGTTTCTTGAATGGAGAACTTTTCTCTTTTTCCATTGCGTAAGCATTAAAATAGAAACTTAACATCTTTCTTTTTCCAAGAGTTTCACAATTTGTATGTCCCAACGGTAACACTTTGTGTCGAAAGAACTTTCCATTAAAGCTTTCTATTTTCTGATTATTTTCAGAATCAATGTCTGGCCCCTTCGAAGGAAAGTATGGAGGAAAACGTCACGAGATAATCTATGCAACTTTTACAACTCCATCAAATAGTATTATTGGATCAGCTGTTTGTGCTTTTCGAATGGAGGACATTGAAGCAGTTTTTGATGGAGCATTCAAAGAACAAGCTGGACTTAATGCAAACTGGCTCTCAGTTCCTTCACTAAAGGTAATTATGTAATGAAAGGTACATCTATGCTTTCTAAAGGATTTCAGTCTCACATTTTTTGGTGTGTGATTGTACTAAATGCCCATCTCTCTAATCTATGTAGGTAATAATGGTATACTTTTTGTTTTGATCTGATTTTTAGGAGTTATGGGTTATTATATTTCTTAACATTGGATGCGATCGTCTCTTACTAGGTTGCAAGGTACCGCTGCAGCCCGGATTAGCAGGGATGTTTCTTTTACAGATTGACTGACCGTATATCAAACAATAAGCTCTACAAAAAAGTGGTTTGATTCCACTTTCTACGACTCCAATGAAACAAAGTTTAATGTTGCTGGCCATATATCAATCAAATATCAAGCGTAGTCATACTTTCTAGGGCTATGATAAAAGGAAGGTTAACATGACTTGGCCACGTGTTACGGACGAAGAATGGCAGATTGCCTAGGATTGTGGTTTCTGGCCATCCACATGGAGAAAAAGGCCATCCAAATGTGGGTCATCCACATTTGAGGCGGGAAGAGTTCACAATGAAGGATTTAAGGGAGTTTGGAATTTTCTTGGAAGGCAGTGAAGAGTGAAGCTTTAAGTCTTTGTAGGTAGGCCCACAGCACCTAGGATTAGTCACAGGGATCGTCTGTCTACAGTATCAAAGGCAGAACAGAAGTCGATGAAAGCTATGTGCTTTAAGCTTACAATGAAAGCTTAATATCACAGCCTAGGACTACTATGAAAGAAAGTCTAATATGACTAGGTCATGATTTACAGATGTAAAGTTACTATAAATTGCGTCTTTTGCCTATCCAGTAGAGACCAAGTAAAAGAAGAATATCCTCAAATGAGGTAGGTTTTCATAATTTTTTTTTTAAGAAGTAGCAAGTTCAAGGCAGGGAGTAAAAAGTGAAGTCCACAATAGTATGGGGCGGTGGAGGAGCGTGTGCAGCTGTATTGACCTCAGTTGGCTTGATGCTGCAGCGAGCTATTAGCTGTAGTAATATTATTCTTCTTTACTGTGTTTCTTGCACATTGCTATTGATTGTCATTTGCAGGAACTTGTTTCAAATGGAAGGACATATTGAAAAATAACACACAAAATTGGCAAATTATACGGAACATATACGAATCTATAGAAAAATATTTACGTTATTCCAGAGAGTGTAGAGAGAGGAGGGGATTAGTCTTATCATTAGCTAATCTACACAACAATCATGTAAAAGGATTAAGCGTGTCTCAAGGTGTATAAATTATTGTTTTCAAAAAATCACAGAAAGAAGTGTACTATACTAATGGCTCACTGTTTTAAGTTGGAAGGGTAGGGGAATTATTGCAAAAAAATGACTTTTAAGTAGAAAAAGGCTTCAGTTAATAAAGCTTGTATTTCCCCATAAGCTCTTGTTAAAAGATTTAGAAGTTTGACTTCTTCAGGTAACTTGTTGATACATGTTGATGCTGATGACTACAAAACAAAATTTTTTGGATTTAACCAAAAATACTGATTATTCCTTCTAGACATATATATTTAGCTAAATCTCGTGGATTTTTGCGTTGCACCACGTGTCGTAGATTAAAAAACTACATTTTGGAAGAAACCTACATCAAATTTTGCCCAAAATGTTGCCCAAATTTTTGCCTAAATTTTGCCCAAAAATTAGCATAAGAGATGTGTACGTGATGACTGAGCTATGCTGTTTCATAGCAAGAAAACAAAATAGTAGAATCAAGTAGGCTGCTCCTAATATGAACAAGAAAAGTAGGTTGAAACTAATTGTTTAGTAATACTAATAGATAATTAACTAACTAATTAAATCAACTCTCTAAATAAATAAATAACTAGCTAATTATCTAATAACTAATTAATACTACCAGAGAGTTCCTCCTTTTATTTCCACAAACCATTGTTTTAATTTTCTGTTAAAACGTTGGTAACCCATTAAGATCAATGTTAATAAGAAAATGAAGTGAACTCCTTTCACCAAGTATCCTTTGAGGCGAGAATATTTCCTTAAGTTATGTTCCTCTCTAACATTTCACGGGAAGGATTTCTGCATAATACATAACTTCTAATATTTTTTTATAAATGGCTAAAAATTACACGTTGGCACAGGTCGAAGTTCCTTTTGAACTGCTAGTAACCAACGCTTTCTCAACTAGCAGTCAACGCTTTCTATAACTAATTTCCCTACTCTGCTATTCATTTTTTTTCTCCCTAAGTCATTTGGCTACACCCTCTTTATTGTGTATACCTTAGGAGATAGACATCGCCATATCCTTGTATAGATTTTTTTTTCTTTGACACCAACTAAATGCGTACAAATGGGCGTCCGAAAAAAGCTTAATATATGTTGCTAATTTTATCATTATCATCAATATTTCGAAATGAAAATTCTTGGCTTATATAAAATCAAATTAAAATATTAATTTAATTTTTATTTAACCTTTTGTCCCATCTATTGTAATTCCCTTCTTTAAAAAAATATACAGCTTCGAAATAAGGACATCCTTTCGTTCTATTTTACCTGCCTTACCAAGTCATTTGGTTACACCCTCCTTATTTTATATATACCGTAGTAGGAGATAGACCTCGTTATATCCTCGTATAGGTTTCCTTCTATTTTACCTGCCATCAACATCGGTGCCACTATCAGGGTGATTTAAGTACTGCTCATTGTTCGAAAAGCTGCAAGCAACTAGTTTTTCTCTTTGGTTTTTATGCACAGTAATAAATCCTAAAGAAGATGTTAGCTTATTCAACACTGGACTTACTGGTTCAATAGTTTAGACTGGGCTAAAGAGTTTGGCCTTAATTGTAGAATAATATCTTGTTTGTGTTGCAGACTTTTTTTTCAGCCTTCCTTAATGAAACTTGTTCATTTTTACAAGGAAATTGCTTTTTCCTTCCGTTTTCCCTACCATCCGGATCGATAGAACTAACAAGGGCGTTTTAAGTACTGTTCTTTGTTCAAAAATGGTGCTGATAAATCCTTTGTGTGTCTTTAGTAAATAATTCACTTAAATGAAAAACGAGATTTGGCCGTGAATACTATTTTAAGGATTTCGTCTGCACTGTTATCCTGGGTTCACACAATTGCGATTTTTATCTGACACAACACTCCTCACGCAGACATGGGTTCCCATAAGCTGAATTTTAGAGGGGGGCTTACCTGGTCTAATCGGCACTTCCAATGCTGTATAATAAACATCTGAAAACAAAAATATAAAAGTATTTGGCAACGTTATTCAGCCGGGGGGCTGGAGCCCCCTCTGTCCCCCCCCCTCCCATATGGGTGCCCATTCACGCAGAGCAGATGCGTTGTAAACGTAGAAGAGTTCATATCAAATTGGTTCCTGTCTGCTGAATGGCAACTAGCAAAACTAGAATAGAGTCAGAAACCAATATCCTTTTGTTTACTAGTTTTGAATGAAAACGTGAAAATGGTTGTTTGGCGCAAAAATGTAGCTGGGTAAACCCTGTTTTATGCGCAAGTCTAGAGAGCTGGACGGACCTAGCATTTTTCTTCAAGCGTTCTAAAAGCCAAAATGTTAAACTGTAAGGCTTCTTTTTTAATTTCTTTTTTTGCAGAAAAGACAGCTATATCTTGGCAAACATTATAAATTTCCAAAATAAAGGCCATCAAAGGAAAGTATTTGTTAGACAAACCTTTAATTTTCTGCAAATTCAGCTTTAAAAACATTCCTTTTCAAATTCATAAAATAAACTCGTATACCGTATTAAATAAACACGGTTTTGCTAGCTTGAAAAAAAAAACAGCCTTTAATTTATATTGTTTTCTTCAACTGAAAATAAGAAGCAACATTTAAAATGAACAGAAATTATTCCTTACATGAGGGGGGTTGCCCTTTCATCCACCTTCGCTCTTTACGCAAAAGTGTTAAAGCTCTTTAAAATACTTCTCGATCAAATTCAACGGCCCTTGTGTTTGAGCAATCTTTCATAAAGAATTGTGACAAAAATTCAAACTTTAGCGCAAGTGTGGGTTGAGGAAGGGGTAGCCTCCCTCACATACGGAATAATTTGTGTTTGTTTTGATTTTATTATTCCCCCTTACTTTCAGTTGAAAAAGCTTGTTTTTTTTATAATTTAATTTCTGACCGTTTTTCAAATCCTTCCAGGAAATTCCTTTCATCCCCCCTCCTACTTCGTTTGAAATTTATCCTGGAAAGTATCTTGCCATGGCAAATCCCCCTCCGCCAGGACCCCCCCCCCCCAAAAAAAAATCCATATATTTCCTAGCAGCAAATACTTTATGGGAACTATGGGCAAATTGTTTAACTTGCATCCCTTTTCCTAGGGACCAGGGGGATCATGTGATCCCCAAAAGTATAGTTATAGGACTTTTCAACTATGCTGAACAGAATGGCTAATCGAAATTTTGATTGGATGCTTTTAGGAAAAAAGGAGTCTGGGGGGCCTAGTTGCCCTCCGATGTTTTTGGTCATTTTAAACTGGCACTCAAACTTTTGATTTCCAATCAAAAAAGCCCTTCCCCTATCTTCTATGATCTGGTTCGATACGATCACCCTTGGAAAACAACAACAAATAAACATGCATCCGTGATATTTCTTCAGGCAAAAAAAGAAGTGAAATTCCAAGTTTTAGTATATAGGAGCTAGAAGCATCTACAGTAGGGTTCTCTTATATACTGAATCTGAGGGTGTGATTTTCGTTAAGATCGCTTGAATTTTGTGGGTGTATCTCCTTTTTTGGAAATTGGGCAAATTAACTCAGACCTGTGACATTGGTGGGTAACATTAACCCCAATGAACTGTATATTAGGAATCAGTATAAAAATTCAATTCTTTTGTTGTATACTGTTATCAAAATTCTGTTTTATAGAGTTTCTGATGCTAATGAGCCGAGTCGCTCCTTACTTACAGTTCGTTACCACAAACTGTCTGATATCTTATTGAAAGTCAAATTCTCTAAAGTTTTCTTAACATATTTCATGGAATACAAAAGACTTTAAAAATCTAAAAATAGACTACCAATAGTGCATTTTTACCAGTTTATAAACGCGGAACTTTTTTGACGGGTTAAGAACATCCTTCAGAGTTATCGGTCCAACTTCAACTAAAATCTTAATTGATAGTTTGTGTTTTATTTGGTTTCTTTTTTTAGTTTTTTTTATTTATTTTTTGCAATCGTGGTGTGAACGATGAAAATGATATGCTGCTGGCCTCGCTACAGGAATTTTTCCTGAGGGAGTCCAAATATTACACCCTGGGGATAGCTTCCACAAGGAGTAGTTCCACGTGTTAATTCTTGGATGATGGTAATACTCGAATGAAGGATTATATTGAAAAGACCATAATAGGGAGGAAGGGGGAGGTTAAAGTATAAATTTGTCTAATTTAAACATAACCACTCCGTCAAAACTATCCCTGAAATGAGTGAGAGGAGCTTTGCAAAAACATGTCGTACTGTGAGGTAGTTTGCTCCTTAATTTCAGAATTTCCTCGTAATTCGCGCTGCTTTTTTTTCTAAGATGCAATTTGAAATAAGGCACAATTAACAATAAATTATTAATATAACAACAATGACAGATGACTATCCAGTATCCATGGCTCCCACAATAGCGAGTACGCTGGAACAGCAGCTTCATCTTCCCCTCCCGTCACATCACCCTGGCTCTGGCAGGGGTCTTATTGGAAGTAGCATCAGAGAGGGAAGTAAATCATGTATTTGTAATCTACGGGCATATCTGTTGCGCTTAAATAATAATGAAGTTAGTGAGGAGACTCCTCAAGAGTTAATGGCTCCAGGGAAAGAGTTTGCTGACTCTCGAGAAGTTCAGTGAATATTCGATGTCACATAAGAGCAGTGGCGGCTCTGGTCTCTCTTGCGCCAGGGCAAATCTTGATTAGCGGCCCCCTGTCTCCCACAGAATTTTCAGGCAAAAATTTAACAAAATTTTAATTTTTTAACAAAATTAGTTTGGAATTTATAAATTAATAAATAATTTATTTTTTTATTATTTTTTTTTACTTTATTATTTAGATTGTTTAATGATTATTAATTATTCAGTTTGTTTATTTTAATTATTAATTAATTTTATCAATTAATTAGTAATTTCTCAATTATTTTCTTTTATTAACTGCGCCCTCTACTTTATTTTAATGGAAAAAAAAATAAAAAAATACAAAGTTATTATAATCGTTAGTTTTTCTTTTTTAATTTTGTGCCCCAAAAATGTTCGCCCAGAGTCCAAACCAGCAGTGCTGATGTCCGTTTCATGCCACATCTAGAGATAAGTACACTCAGTCAGATGGCTTTTACAGAAGATTTTCTAAAGTTAAAGTTGGCAATATGGGAAAGAGCTTTGGCTATTTAAGACTCAGCCCATTCAGTTTCAACCTTTTTTTCAACTCAGGCAATTAGTGGTTTCAACCTTTTTTTTTCCGGACCTGTCGCTTCTTTCGTTGGCTGTTTATATGTACAACAAGAAGTCATTCTAGCATTTTTAATTACCTTTTTGACTTTTTAATGTGTTTGGGTGTAAATTTGCCTTTCACTAAATTATAAAGAGACAAAACAGATACTTACTTTGTTTGCATCCCAATTAGTCTCTGATTTTTAACCTAGTTTTAGTCCTTTTTTCGATAACAGTTTGTGCATTAGATAAAAAAATAAGCTTATCTTTCTTTTTTTGGGGGGGCTTTCAGGTATCGCGAGCACTATCTTGATTGGTAGATAAAAATGGATTTTCCCAGTATTTTCTCAGAAATGTTTCTTTATGTAAAAGTTTAGCAGACAAAATAAATAATGAATTCATTGCTTATAAAAATCTTGTTTTCAGCCCTTTTTGCTCTGCTAGAACAGATGCAACAATAGATAAAAAAAATATCTTCTTTTTTTTCTTTTTTTCTATGCCTTGTTCCTACAGGAGTACTGATCACTTAGTTAGAAATTTTCAAATTTTTCCTTATTTTTTTTCATAATTTTATGCATAAAACGTTAGCTGAGTAAACGTTCAGTTCATTTGGATAAACGCCAGTTTCCAGTTTTTAATTTCATTTCAACAATTACTAATTTAACTTTTTTAAGTTCCTGGAATATCACTTTTTTTATTTTGCTGGAACAGTTACAACAATATTTTGCAGATATTTTTCTTTTTTTCTTTTTTTTGCAGATATTTTTCTTAGAAGGTGGCAATCGCAAAAACTTATTTGGAACTATATGCAAAGTAAAATGAATCGTTCAGGAAACTTTCAGGAAAAGTATGGGCCTAAATATCTTTACCCCTTATTGTCTATAATTGCTCGTTAATGACTAGTCAGCAGTTGCATGCGTTTGGAGGAAGGGCTTTGGGACCCATAACATGAAATCTTGAAAATTTTCTCATAACTCCTTTTTATCGGACAAGTTCCTTGTTTTTGCTCTTATTTTAATGCCTTTCCTCCTCAAAATTTTCCAGATTAGGTGCTGCCAATCACGCTTCATTTTAGGCACACGAAATCCATGTTGACTGCAGGTTACTTTATATAGCCAAAAGTAACATTCTGTATCTTTTGAGAGTGAGATGAGATGACTTTTATTTTCAACTAATAATTACATCATACTTAACTGGCACTTACTACATTTTTTGAATAACGTTATCAACAAACGTAGAAATGGTAAGAACGTATGACGTTTTATTAAGCCACTATTGTGGCTTGAGCAGCGTCACACAATCTTTCATCATAAACCAAACTCATTCACTCTTCCTACTCTTTTCATACCATTTAATACAATTTAACTCTCCCGAATAAAAAGAAATAAAATAAAAAATAACAAACAACAATCAAAAATATTTAATTCCCACCCAATAAAAACTCTTTTAATCTAATTTTAAACTGAAACTGGTTTTCTGACTCCCTATTGCTCTCCGGGAAACCATTCCACAAATTAACGCATAATTTATAATTGCAAAACTAGATCGACTCGTACTCCTTACTTCTGAGACTAAGCTTCCACGACCTCTAGTCCTATGATGATGATAATCAGAATTAAACTTAAAAAAATCTCTAAAATATTCTGGAGATAATCTATTAAGCACTTGGTAAGTAAACACTCCCGCCTGATGGTCCCTGATCGGATGAACATTTAAAATTCTAAAACTGATAAAATATTCACGCGTGTGCTCATACTGAACAAACTCACCCAGTACTCGAAGCGCCTTATTCTGAAGAATCGCAGTCTTTTAATATTTGAAGAAAAATTAGACGCATAAATACAGCAACCATAAACAATAAAAGGATGAAAAACAGTATGATATACATTTCTTAAAACAGTTAAAGGTAACACGTGTTTCAAACGCCGCATCACTCCAAGACCCCGTGCAAGTTTAGAAGAAATCATATTTATGTATTTCTTCCAACTAAAATTATTATCAACATAAAATCCTAAATATTTATTTCCAAAAACCTGTAAAACCGACAAATTTTCAAATATTATAGAAGCACTACTTACAATTTTTGCTACCCTACTAAAAATCATATAATTTGTCTTAGAAGTATTAACAGCAAGGTAACTCAAGGAGGTAAACACCAAAAGGTTTTCCGGCGTTCGGTTTGCTTTATCCACTAGTTCTTCCAGTGACCGTGCAGAAATTGTCAAAGCAGTATCATCTGCAAATGCTGTAACAGTTGCTTCAGGCATGTAGAACCTCAGAGTATCGACGTATACGAGAAAGAGTAACGGACCCAGGACTGAGCCCTGTGGAACTTCACATTTTACAGGATAGATTCCACTAACGATGTCACCTAACATTACTTTAGTTGATCTTCCATACAAATATGATTTAAACCAATCCGAGCAAAGATCTTTTATCCCCAGACTAGATAGGCGACACAGCAACAACTCAAAATCCACAGTGTCGAAGGCTTTTTTGAAGTCGACAAAGATCGTTAAAGGAATAAAACCTTTTTTCTAGAGCTCCATTGACTACATCCAGAAGATGGTGAACAGCATGGCTAGTAGAATGTTTACTGCGGAATCCAAATTGGCTGTCACACAGTATTCCTAGTTTATCCAAATATTCATAAAGTCTCCTGTGAATTATCTTTTCATAGATTTTAGAAAAAATAGGCAATAACGAAATCGGTCGCCAATTCGATAGTTCTTGTTTGTTGCCTTCTTTATACAATGGTATTACCTTTGCCAGTTTAAGACCACTAGGGAATTCACCGGTCTGGAGTGATAGATTTATCAAACCAAGTAGTCAAGGTAATATATAAACTAGGATAGCATTTACAGCTCTAAGATTAAGTCCATCTATTCCGGCCGAGTTGGACTTCAGTCCTTTCACTGTGCTCTCGATCTCATTTGCTGTGCACTTCTCGAACGAAAAAATGCGCCCTTCGCCTAGACTGCGCCCTTCTAGACTTTTTAGCTACTTCTTCTTTAATAATTGCGCCTATGTTCGTGAAATATTTTCCGAATTCACCTGCCATTTCTGTTTATAAGTGATTTAACTTCCATTCACCAACAGACTCTTTACTCCATCATTATCAGTAGTCTTCCCTTTTAAAACCTCATTTATTAGTCGCCAGGTTTCTTTTGCATCACCACTTTTACCATCAAAAGCAGAAGCATAATATGCTTTTTTCTCACTGCGACGCTTATGGTTAACTTTGTTTCTCAATCGATTGAATTCTTCAAATAAACTCACATTTTCCGGGCTCTGTAAATGTTTTTCAAAAAGCTGGTTTCCCATTTCCATCATTTCAAGCAGTTTTGTGGTCACCCATGGCTTTCTTGGCTCATTTTTCTTTTTTCTCATCTTCCTCAGAGGACAAGACACCTTATATAACGGTAAGAGAATATTCATAAACCTGTTGAACGCTGTAGTTGCATTTTGCTCTTCGCTAACTTCATCCCATGCTATTGTACTAACTTGCTCTTTCAGCTTTCTCAAGTTATTATTTCTCATATCTCTATAAACTCTCTTACTTAGGTTTTTAGCCGAAGTTTTAATACTAATACTAATTGTAATTATTAATTTTGTTTCATTAAAACTATCCAGTTTCATTTCTTTGTACACACACAATTAAAAACATTTTTTCATTCTCATACAGATAATGAGAAACGCTGTATGTTTTTCTCTGTCGGATAAATAGTATTAGTAAACCCGTATTGTATCTTCATATGGTTCGTTTACGGAGTTGGTCGTTTTAGCATTTAAGCTAATCATGTGTCATTTTGAGACTTAGAGTCGGGGGTTGACTCGTGCTCAAGGCTCCTTGGCTCAGACTCATATCGGACTTGAAATGCGACGGGTGACAGCTGATTTTTATGAAACCATAAAAATATGCATTAATTACATTTTCAAAACTGTATGTTTTTTTTATTAGACGAGTACTTTGAGTAAATCCAGCATTGCATCTTCATTTGTTAGTTTTACGGAGTCGATATTTTCGGAATCTAATCCAATCATATGTAATTATGAGACTCGAAGTCGGGATTGACTCGTGCTCGAGATTCCATGACTCAGACTCAGCTTGAACTTCAAATAGGGTTGTTGACAGTTGATTTATACGAAAGCATAAAATACGCATCACGTTTTCAAAATTGTATGTTTTTCCTTATGAGATGAATAGTTTGAATAAAGCCAGCAGTGTATCGTCTTTTTTTCGTGCTACGGAGTTGATCGTTTTGGAGTCTAAGTCAATCATTTGTAATTATGTAATTATGTAATTATGTAATTATGTAATTATGTAATTTGTAATTATGAGACTCGAAGTTGAGGTTTTTTTGCACCGGAGATTCCGTGACTCAGACTCAACTCAAACTTGACACGGCCTTGCTGACAGCTCTGATTTATATGAAATCATAAAAATTCGTATTCATTACTTTTTCAGAACTCTCATATCTCAACAGAACTCTTTATTATGGTAATAAAACATATTTCTTGTGTTAAGAGCATAAAAAAGTGAGATAGGAATTAGCATAGTGAATTTAAATTAGAAATGCCTGCTTTGCTAGGAAATCCCTTTAAATCTTGACTCGAAGATTTATGGCTGGGCATTAAATCAGTATTTCAAAAAAGTTGATGAAGCAGGTAATATTGGTGACTGGGGCTATACTGCATATATTCTATGTATATTGTATTAGTGACTAGGGCTATTTATACACACACTCTTTCAGTGATAGAAAAGTAGATACTGACTGAAGAGGTCATTGCCATAAATATAGCCAAGCAACAGGAAGGAAAAGAAATATCGGATTTTAAAGAAATTAGATTTGTCTTTTTCCCTAAGAGGAAAAAGCTGACAACAGGACTGGGTGTTAAAAAAATGGCTTACTAATCTAACTATTTAGTTTAGCTAACTAAAATAGCTAACTGTTTCACATTAAAATACCTTCAGCATACCGTATCAAGTGTATATTAATTTTAGCTTAATAGTCTTTAAACAGGCGAAATATTTAGTTTTAGTAAATTTTATTCTATAGTAAAATTATTGCAAGCAGTAAATGCTGCTTACAGCCCACGTGCCATAATTAGGGCATGCTGATTTATACTCCGCAAAAACTCATTCGCAAAAGATTTTAAATTCTGGTTTATCGTTAAAGTATTTTTTTAAATGATTTTGTCATTTGCATAAGATAATCATTAGGGGACGATACAGAACACCAATTGGGTCGGGTTTTATTTCGATTATTTTACCTTCTGTTCTAATACGAAGGGATTTAAGTGAATGGTGTTAACCTAATATCATAATGACCAGTTGTATCGGTCGCTAAAACTTTTCGATGGTAATACTACGAAATCGACGATCAAAGCCCTTTTAATGAGGAAATTACTTTTTTGTTCTGTATATATTCATTATGTCTATGGGGATAATGTCACCAATAGACCTTTTAACTATTTAAGTAATTTACCGATAATTTTGTCAAGAAGAAATTCGACTCTTACAGTTGGAATTATAATTTTGAAGAATGTAACACACTCATAACTATTCTTCTTAAATAATTTATATCAGTAATGTATTTGAAAATGGAAAGGCTTCGTTGAGAATTTTATTGATTTTGAAAAGGCTGTCGACACGGCTGACTTTGAAATATTGCTATGCAGATTTAAGTATCAGGGATAGTTGTGTGCAGTGGTTTCCATCTTAATTACATGGTTGCATGCGTGTTGTGAATAATGACAGTAAAAGTGATGCATCCAAGTAAACTGCGGAGTCCCGCAAGGATCTTTTTTTGGGACCGCTTTTAACTTCCTGGTGCAAGCCTTACAATATTTGCAGATGACACAACAATAACAATTGCAGAGAAGATCCTTCTTGGTCCCATAGCCAGCATAAATGATGTGTTGTAGTACCTGAATATATTTACTAGTTTTAGTTTTCCAGGTTTTATCCAGTTTTTATCCATTCTTTATTCCAGTTTTCCAGGTTGTTGTTAATCAAGGTTTTGAAACGAGGTATTTAGGATCTTTGGTTGATTGTAATTTGAATTGGAAAACACACGGTGGGATTTTATCGTCTGATGAGATGGCATTAAGATGTCTAGTTTTTTTTTTAAGTTTGGAAATTTGTTCCCAGCTTCTGTATTAAAGAATACCCAACCATTGTATATGATTGTACCATTTAGGCCAGTAATTTCTTATGCAAATTATAAAAAAATCTAGACAATTAAGTATAAAGTGGTTCGTTTCTTAGAGAATTGTGCTAAATTTATTGATACACTTGTTCATGTCCTTTAAAAATTTTGAATGTTTGTTATGGTTTCACAAGTTGTTACCACTGGTGCGCCAATGTTAGAATAGTATTGCGCAAATCTATCTCTTGGATCTATTGCCCACTAATTCTGATAACCGCTCTTATCATGCGACGAATGTGGATAAGCTGATATATGAGAAGAGAGAAATATAGTAAGGTCAGCCCATGTGTTTCTTCACGTGCCTGTAACCCTCTGGAATAACCTCACAGACAGCATTAGGTGCTCTGAATTAGTTTCTCCATTTAAGTCACAGAACAAAAAGTCTCCCTAGTCAAGATGCACGATGAGATC
>JAQQPU010012904.1:0-25179 GCA_029168905.1 Artemia sp. Kazakhstan ARC1039
GCCCTGAGGGTATATAAGAACGATGTTGGCACAATGTATCATTTATTATTTTTTTTCCTTTAGAGCAGGGCACTTCAGATGGAAGGGGTCGTCGTAGAAACTTCAAAATGGCTCATTCAATTGGAAATTGAAAGGGCTAGTGCCTTTTTTAATAGTTGAAAGTAATTGGATAGCGACTAACACCCCTCTCCGCCCACCATTTTTCCAAACACATCCAATCAAAACTTTGAGATATTCATTTTGTTCAACGTAGTTGAAAGTCCTTGAAAGTAGGTCTTTTAGGATGATAACCCCCTCAGAGCCCTCAGTGCAAGGGTTGTAAATTATGACCTGGGGGCATATAAAGTTTTTATTGAAAGCGTTGTCGTAGAAACTTCAAAAGGGCTCAATCAATTGGAAATTCAAAGGGCTAGTGCCTTTTTTAATAGTTGAAAGTGATTGGATATCAACTAACGTTCTCTCACGCCCATCACTTTCCAAATCACATCCAATCAAAATGTTGAGATATCTATTTTGTTCAACGTAGTTGAACGTTCTGGAAATTAGATCTTTTGGGTGATAACCCCTTCAGAGCCCTCAGTGCAAGGGTTGTTAGTTATGCCCTGGGAGCATATAAGGTTTATATAGAAAGTTGTGGTTAAATCATGGGCAGCGTGATCGCGCTGCCTTAGTAAAGAACGAGGACACTCGAGAACGACACAAGAAACGGGGACCAAGTAAAGAGGAGGACACTCTCCCACAACCCTTAGGGCAAGGGTTTTAAGTTATGCCCTGGGGCTTATAGGAACGATGTTGGCAGAATATATTATTTATTAATTGTTTCCTTTAGAACAGGGCACTTGGTATCGAAGAAGTTGTCGTAGAAACTTCGAAAAGGGCTAAATCAATTGGAAATTGGAGTGTATTTTGCCACTTTTAAATAGTCGAAAGTGATTGGAAGGCAACTAACACCTCTTACACACCCACCATTTAACGAAACAAATCCAAAAATAATTTTGCGATAGCCATTTTGTTCAGCGTAGTTGATTTCCAGATAGAAATTATGTTTTTGAGAACAGTTCCCCACAGCCCTTAGAGCAAGGGTTGTAAGTTATGCCCTGAGGTCATATAAGGTTTTTTACAGAAGGTGTCATAGAAACTTCAAAAAAGGCTCATTCGATTGGAAATTCAAAGGGCTAGTACCTTTTTTAATAGTCGAAATTGATTTGAGGGCAACTAACCCCTCTCTCATACCCACCTTTTCCCCAAACAAATCCAATCAAAATTTTTAGATAGCCATTTTATTCAATGTAGTTGAAAATTTTGGAAATTAGGTTTTTAAGGATGACAACCCCTCCCCCCACAGTCCTCAGGGCAACGGTTGTAAGTTATGCCCTGGGGGAGTATAAAGTTGTTATTGAAAGCGTTGTCGTAGAAACTTCAAAATGGCTCATTCAATTGGAAATTGAAAGGGCTAGTGCCTTTTTTAATAGTTGAAAGTGATTGTATAGCGACTAACGCCCCTCTCACGCCCACCATTTTTCCAAACACATCCAATCAAAACTTTGAGATATTCATTTTGTTCAACGTAGTTGAAAGTCCTGGAAATTGGGTCTTTTAGGATGATAACCCCCTCAGAGGCCTCAGTGCAAGGGTTGTAAGTTATGCCCTGGGGACATTTAAAGTTTTTATTGAAAGCGTTGTCGTAGAAACTTCAAAAGGGCCCAATCAATTAGAAATTCAAAGGGCTAGTGCCTTTTTTAATAGTTGAAAGTGATTGGATATCAACTAACGCCCCTCTCACGCCCATCATTTTCCAAATCACATCTGATCAAAATGTTGAGATATCTATTTTGTTCAACGTAGTTGAACGTTCTGGAAATTAGGTCTTTTAGGATGATAACCCCCTCAGAGCCCTCAGTGCAAGGGTTGTAAGTTATGCCCTGGGGGCATATAAGGTTTATATAGAAAGTTTTTGTTAAATCATGGGCAGCGCGATCGCGCTGCCTAAGTAAAGAACGGGGACACTTGAGAACGAGACAAGAAACGGGGAGTATCTAAAGAGGAGGACACTCCCCCACAACCCTTAGGGCAAGGGTTTTAAGCTATGCCATGGGGCATATAGGAACGATGTTGAAAGAATATATTATTTATTAATTTTTTCCTTTTGAACAGGGCACTTGGTATCAAAGAAGTTTTCGTAGAAACTTCGAAAAGGGCCAAATCAATTGGAAATTGGAGTGGATTGTGCCACTTTTTAATAGTCGAAAGCGATTGGAAGGTGACTAACACCCCTTCCACACCCACCATTTAACGAAACACATCCAAAAAAAATTTGCGATAGACATTTTGTTCAGCGTAGTTGATTTCCAGATAGAAATTGTGTTTTTGAGAACAGTTCCCTACAGCCCTTAGAGCAAGGGTTGTAAGTTATGCCCTGGGGGTATATAAGGTTTTTTATAGAAGGTGTCATAGAAACTTCAAAAAAGGCTCATTCGATGGGAAATTCAAAGGGTTAGTGCCCTTTTTAATAGTCGAAAGTGATTAGAGGGCAACTAACCCGCCTCTAACGCCCACCCTTTCCCCAAACACATCTAATCAAAACTTTGAGATAGCCATTTTATTCAACGTAGTTTTAAGTTCTGGAAATTAGGTCTCTGAGGATGACAACCCTCTCACAGCCCTCAGGGTAAGGGTTGTAAATTATGCCCAGGGGGTATATAAGGTTTTATACAACGCGTTGTCGTAGAAACTTCAAAAAGGGCTCATTCGATTGAAAATTGAAATGGCTAGTGCCCTTTTTGATAGTCAAAAGTGATTGGAAAGCAACTAACACCCCTTCCACGCCCACCATTTTCCCAAACACATCCGATAAAGGTTTTAAGATAGCCATTTTGTTCCACGCAGTTCAAAGTTCAGGACATTATACCTTTGAGCAGGGCACTCCCTCCACAGTCTTCAGGGCAAGGGTTGTAAGTTTTGCCCTGGGGGCATGTAAGGTTTTTATTGAAATCTTTGTCGTAGAAACTTGAAAAAGGGCTCATTCGATTGGAAATTCAAAGGGCTAGTGCCCTTTTTAATAGTCAAAAGTGATTTGAGGGCAACTAATCCCCCTTTCACGCCCATCTTTTCTCCAAACACATCTTTCTCCAAAATTGAGGAGGAGTAACCCCCCTCGTATACGTAATAGTTTCTATTCGTTTTAAGTTTTAATGTTGTCCCTTACTTTCAGTTGAAAAACATTTTTTTTATTTAACTTCTTATCGTTTTTAAATAATGCAAGGAAATCTGGCACGGAAAAATCCCTCAACTCCACCGATTTATTCTCTAGACAATTTAATCTTGGAGAAAATTTACCCTGGACGATTGCCCTTAACATCACAAGGCGGAAAATTGAGTCGGCAATGAAAAAGCAAGACTTAAAAAGAATTTCATATAGGAATTTTGACAAATTCCCCCAGTGTAAAATTTCCAATGAAATTCATCCCCTTGAAACTTCCCTCCCCATGGAAAATTATCTACGTGGAAAGTCCCACCAGCAGAAAATTTGCCCCTCCCCCCTGAAAAACGTATGCATACTTCCCAATAACAGATACTATACGTAAACAATGGGCAAGTTTTGTAACTTAAAGATCTTTCCCCAGGGGCTGTGGGGGTTGATGATATCTCCAAGGGTATAGATCTTTCGGTCTTTCAACTATGCTGAACAACATGGCTATCTCAGAATATTGATCGGGCGGTTTTGAGATAAAAGGGGCATGAGAGGGGGCCTAGTTGCCCTCCAATTTTTTGGTCACTTAAAAATATTACTAGAACTTTTAATTTCCGTTCGAATGAGCCCTTTCAGGATATTCTAAGACCACGGGTCGACACAATCATCCCTAAAAAAAAAAAACAAATAAACACGTATCCGTAACCTTTCTTCCGGCATAAAGTACAAGATTCCACATTATTTAAGATAGAATCTTGAAACATCTACAGTAGGGTTCTCTGATATGCTGAATGTGATGGTATGATTTTCATTAAGATTCTATGACTCTAAGGGGGGTTCTTTCCCCTTTTTCGAAAATCAGGCGAATTTCCTCAGGCTTATAACCTTTGATTGATAAGACTAAACTTAATGAAACTTATATATTTAAAATCAGCAAAAAATTCAATTCTTTTGATATATCTATTGGTATCGAAATTCCTTTGTTTAAAGTTTCGGTGACTATTGAGCCGGGTCGCTCCTTACTTACAGTTTGTTACCACGAATTGTTTGAAAAAAGAAAACAACTCGGTATCCAGGTTGCAGCGGTAGCTAGCAACCTAGTAAGAGACGATCACGTCCAATGTTAAGAAATATAAAAACCCATAATCCTAAAAAAAAAGACTCAGATCAAACAAAGAGTACACCATTAGAAGCGCCGTGTCCGAAACCCCTGTATATGAAGCTTTCTGTCATTTGGCTTGAACAGCTAGGGAAATATATTGGCTTGAAAATCAAGAAAAATGGCAGAGCTCCACATTTTCCTGTCTTGGCCTGTTTCATTAATAGCGTATATAGGGCAGTATCAAAATCTAAGATTATACAACATATTAATCTACTAAAAGTCGAGGGTTCGTACAAGGAACTAAGTGATTATTTAGAAGAAGTGTCAAGTAGACTCTATTGTAATAGTCAAGACGTCATCTACGGTGATAGCAATATTGGAGTTTCTGTAGATGAACATACAATAATAAACTTATTTAATACTGATCGGACATTCTCCTGACTTTTCAGCATTTTCCCAGCACAGTGTTTTTATTGCTTTCTGCATATTTTTTTTTCCATATCTATGGTCAAGTTACGTTTATTTTGATCAAATTGGCTATCCAATTTTAAGAGTTGCTTCATTATTTTGCTCTGTTTGGTATTAATCACGTCATAGCTCGCCCTTGGTTATTTTATTGATAATGTTGGTTTGTTGCTATATTTTTCTTATTGGGCATTTATGTAAGAGTACAGTCTCACTTAACCATAAACTAATTCTTGCATCGATCAAGGAACCAGTTCTTTTAGTTTTTGTCAGAAGATAAAAAGGATAAAATTTTGATTAAGTTGGAACTATTAAATCATGTTGACAGGGAAGTTGAAGAAGGAACGGAAGGCAGCCAGCCCCCCTCCTTTTACCCTTTTAGATGCTCCCCCTTATTACTGATAAAGCATTTAAATGTCATTTTATTCAAAATAGTTCCAAGGTCTAATAGCTATGTCTCCGAGGATGCCATGCCCCAAGCTCCCGGGGAAGGATTGTTAAATTATATAATTTGTCGTTTCTGAACATACGGAATTTATCATTGGGAAGGCGGGAATGATTGATTCTGGGTTTGTCCAAAAAAGATTAAGAATATTGCGATGAAATGTCGGCAAGTGCTTACCTATGTTGAGCTAAATAAAAGGATATTATCTGCTTCTTCCTTTCAATTATAATGAACCAAATTTCTATCTTAGAACTTAATTCAGACGGCTTTGGAAAAAAGGGGCATGGGAAGGGAAATAGTTGCCCTCCATTCTGTTTGGTCACTTAAGTGGGCATTTAAATCTTAATTTTTGCTCGAATGACCCCTCTCTACACATCCATGATCTTTAAATAACGACGAAGACCATACTGCCTTTCTGTCATAAAAAACAAAAACTTGGAGCTGTTTTAATTTTTCAATTTCAGTTTTAAAGATCTCATTTTATTGTAAGTTTTATTTCTTTTGTATATGTAGTTTGCCGAGGAGGCTCTTGGATATAGAGCCGAAATATTTTTAGGTCCAGACAAATTTCGTTGTCTAAGGTAAATTCCTTGTTGTTTTTACTTGCTGTTGTTTTTATCCATGATCCTTCGTTGGGAAAAAACCACACAATTTCGAATATTTGTAGATGACCTCTAAAGCAAGGCTCTATGATTATTTTGTAGTTAGGGAGGAAGACAGATGCCTCAAAGGGTGCATTTTACTTCCAAAACAAATCAACTCTCAATGAGCTTTCAAGTAAATACTGGTATAGTTCCAATTGAGGGGGGGGAGGGTTGAGGTAGAAATTGATATTCAATCCATTTGATTTCTGGGAACTTGGCAACTATGCTTTTAAATAGAATAAAGTATGTAGCCTACTTTTAGAAAATAGATTTACTTTTTTAAATAATCATTCGTTGTGTACCCTATTTATGGTCAAACGGACCTTAATTAAAAAAAACACTCTTCGTATTTCTGGTCTACGGTGTTATTATATAAGTAAAGAGATACATTAAACCCCAAAAGGAACAGATTTATACAGTGTAAAGGGGGTTTTCCATTGTTCTTACCTCTCTCCCTCCCCTCATGGTCGTAGAAACTTCAGAAGATGCTCATTCAATCAAAAAATGAGAGTTTTATCCCTTTTTTTTAAATAACGACGAAGACCACACTGCCTTTCTATCCTAGAATCAAAAAACTTGGAACTGTTTTAGTTTTTCAATTTCAGTTTTAAAGATCTTCTTTTCTTGTAAGTTTTATTTCATTTATATACAAACTTTACTGAGGACGGCTCTTGGATATAGAGCCAAAATATTTTTAAGATCTAGGCAAATTTCGTTGTCCTAGGTAAATTCTCTGTTGTTTTACTTGTTGTTGTTTTTATCCATGATCTTGTCTTGGCAAAAAATACACAATTCCAAATATTTGTAGATGAGACCTTGAAATCTCTACAGTAGGGTACTCTTATTGTTTTGTATTTAGGGAGGGAGGCAGATTCCTCAAAGGGTGCATTTTAATTCCAAAATATTCCAAATGTCATTGAGCGTTCAAGTAAATTCATAGTTCATAGTAAATAATAAGTTCATTTAGTTCCAAAGGAGGGGTAAGGAGGGGGTGGATACAGAAACTGATATTCAATCCTTATTGATTTCTGGAAATGTTTCTGGTCTATAAAAGGAAAGCTGTTATTATAAAAGTACAAAATCTGTTATAATGACAGCTGCTATAAAAGTTGTTATTATAAAAGTAAAGAGTAACATCATAACCCAGAATGAGCAGAATTTATACAGTTTAGGAGGGGTTTGTCCATTCTTCATACCATACCTCTCCTTCATGGTCATAGAAACTTCTGAAGATGCTCAATTGATCGGATATTGAGAGTTTTAGTCCTTTTTTTAGAAGTCGAATGTGACTCGAGACCAATCCTAAAACTATTTTTGATATCTGGTCCTTTTGTTACCCCTTTAGGGCATCTGATCGACACTTTGAGGTACCTATTTTGATTTAGTTAAACTTACCCCTCAACATTCCTCGATGTTTCACATTAGTACCCGTAACCAACCAATCATACATAACATATATATTTCGAATCAAATGAGCCTCCTCCAAAGTTTCTCGCATAACTTACAACCACCGCTCCGAAGGGATAGTTATTTTACCTTTGGACTATTTTGAAATAAATGACTATCTCAATATTTTTATCGGATTTATTTGAGGAAAGGAAGTGGGTGGACGGCTAGTTGCCCTCCTATTACTTCTTAATATTAAGAAGGGTACTTAGACCTTAGATCCGCCTGTACCTCCCGAGGCACCCAGGGCATCAAGAAGGAGCCGCCAATCTTCCCACCGGTTTGCTGCTGCAAGTATGTCCTCCCACTGAGGTTGGATTGATGTGTGCAGGTTACGGAGATCTGTCTGGTACGTTCGACGCAGGGTGTTTCTGGGTCTGCCCCTGCGGCGTGGACCCGATGGCTGCCAATGGAGCGCTGCATTTGGTAGTCGGAGATTGTCCATACGTAGTGCATGGCCAAGGTATCTCCATCGGCGGACTCTTATGATATGTGTCACAAGAGGCTGGCCAGTCTTGTCAGAACTTCTAGAACAGGGTACTAGAACTTCTAATTTCCGAAAGAATGAGCCCCTTCTGAAGTTTATGGATCTCCTCTTTCACGTGAAGTACCTCTAGGAAAAAAAAAATAATGGACCTGTCACGAATTTTCCTAGCCAAAACGCTGACTGCTAACAGTGCTGCAGGGTGACCTGAGGAGCGGCGCTTCTCGATGAAATTATTGACTAGTAAACAACACAGCACTTCTACGTCTTGGGCCAAACAAAAAGTGGCTTGTCTACGAATCGGTTGGAAGCATGTCATAAGAAAAGATTTAAAACAAGTGGAAACTTCTTAGGAGTGTGCAAAGAGGGAGGCTTTGAATAAGTTGGGATTGAGGAGGGCCAAGAGTAGCTGTGTTGGCTTCAAGTGACTTAGTGATGCGGTGATTTGGTATTAGTAGCAATACTTGTAGTAGTATTAGTATTAGGCAGTAATGATATTCACATTGTGCCTTTTCGGACTAGTACGACATCCCCTCCTCATGCCCTGACAGTTTCAATTTAATACGCTAAGCCGTTTCTGAGATATTTCTAATACACCCTGTTGATAACCTGTGTGCACATAATGTGTTTTTATTTAGCCTATCATCGCCCTCAACAGTCCCTGAAAGTTCTTCATTAGTACTAGCAGCAGCGCTACTAATAGTAGTAATATGCACATAGTGCGGTTTTTACTACCTCAACATACCCCTCAGCATGCTCTTAAAGTTTCAACCTAAGGCTCTAAGTTGTTCTTAATATACTGCTGTTACAGCCACTTGACAGCCAGCATACATAAAGTGTGTTTTAATTTAATTTAAGATACCCCCAACATTGTCCAAAAATGTCACCTTAATGCCTTTGGCCTTAATAGTAGTATTAGTAGTACTAGTATTGCCAACTCCCCCCTCCCCCTTAAAAATCCACCTCTGTGGAAAATCCCCCCTGAAAAATCATCCTGCGGAAAATTCCCCCTCGGAAAATTTCACTCCGAAAAATTCCCCCTCTGCAATTATCCCAATTCCTTCAAATCTTTCCTTATGGCATCCTCCCACCCCATTCAGGGACGAACAGCTTTTCGTTTAGCCCTAGACGTGGAAATGTTGTGTCGTTTACTAAGCTATAATTTCCTCGAAGGGCGCCACTCCTCAGGTCACCCTGCGGAACTGTCAACAGTCAGAGTTAGGGTTAGGGAAACTCGTGACGGTCATCCTGATGCCACTGTAAGGCTATGCACGCAAAATTTCCCTGTCAGGGATAGGAATGGAGAAAGAACTTATGACGGAGTGGAGACCCCAAACCATCTCGCAACACTGTAACAATTCCAACCTTTTATACTCAGCCTATCCTTGTCAGGGTATTCGTCAGGGCATTCTACTAGTGCTATCACTGATACTACACCTGTTTCTTCTGCTATTACTTCTGCTGGGATATAGGGACAAAGGGCACAGGGTATATCCTAGAATATGGTATAAAGCAGAAATTTTCACGGAAAGTTTATATTGCTTTAAAACTAGATGAAAAAAAACACTATGTGTATACTGGTTACTAATAAGACGTCTCAGTAATATCTCAAGAACGACTGAGGGTATTGAGTTGAAATTTCATGGCTCCTGCTATTACTACTTCTGCCCTTGCAATTGAACTAAATCAAAAGAGTGTAAGTGTTTCCAGGTCATCAAAATAGCATTAATACAATTTTTTGAGAATGGTATAAAATTTTATTTTGCAGGAAAACTTGAGGATATCTAAAACTAAATTAAACAATACTATGAAAATTCAGATTTTCAAAGAGGCGTATATAATAAAAAATTCTTTAAAAATTTTATCCAACATATACATAGTAAGCCAAACTATGGATTCTTACACAAAAATACGAAAACATTTCTAATATTTTTTTCTTTTCCAATGAAAAAGACAATGGGAATGCTATTGAATTTTATTTTTCAGGAAAGCTTGAGGAGGTTTAAAACTAAATTAAACCATACTATGAATATTCAGATTTTCAAAGAGACGTATATAATTAAAAATTCTTGAAAAATTTTCTCAATCTCATACATAGTAAGCCAAACTATGGATTCTTACACGAAAAAACCGAAAACACTTATAATATTTTCTTCTTTTCCAATGAAAAAGACAATGCCAATAAGAAAACAACAGAAATTAATCTGAAAAACTTTTTCCAAAAATAAGTTTTCAAAGAAAAGTAAAGAGCTCCATTAAGCTAAATATGAGCAGAAATATATTCAAATAAGCTTCCCATCGTAAAACCACCACAAATCACCACCAATAAATAAATGAAACCCAAAACGAACAGTAATTGCTATAAACAGCGAAATCAAACTCAAAACAAGCAGGAGCTAAGATGAGAAGGGTTGAAGCACCCCGTGCCTTCTATAGAACATAATTTACACTTTACTGAAAACAAAGTATATTTTTAATGTTTTCACGTTTTTAACCTTCATAAATACAAAATTATTAAGACTTTGAGAAAGATATATCAGTATGTATATATTAAACTTTCAATCCACATTCATTTGTTATATTATTCAGTAATCTTGGTTATGATGGCTTTTTTCGATGTTATGACAAAAACAAACATTCAACTTAAAATAAGGATTGTTTTCGTAAAGTGCAAATTTTGTTCTGATCTTCAGAAGGCTTGTGGGCTTCAACTTCTCATTTTAGTTTTTGATCGTTTTAAGTTTGACATGGTTATTTATTGTAATTTGTTCTTAAGAAATTGGGAAGAAAAATTCACATTTTTGAACTTTTAACACAATTCTTTAAGAAAGATTGCTCAAACAAAGCGACCGTTGAATTTGAAGGTGAAGTATTTTTAAAGAACTTCAAAACTTTAGTGCAGAGACCGAGGGTTGAAAGACGGGCTGCCCCCCTCATATACGGAATAATTTCTGTTTGTTTTAAGTTTTAATGTTGGTCCTTACTTTCAGTTAGAAAAACTTGTTTTTTATTTCTTGTTTTCAATGAAACAGATCGATGGTATTAAAACATATATGTGATTCAATTTATGAGATACCTTTTTCACTTCTGGCTTTCCAAGTCTGTTTATTGCTTGATAAATGTTCTCTCCATGGTTTTTTGAAAGGTGACTTGGGTGCTTCAGCTGAACTGTCTGAAATATTTAGGAAACAATTAGCCATCACATGTACAAAACTTTCAGAGCGTTCTTTCTGTGTCAAAACTCTTATCCAAGGCATACTACAGACGAAATTTCAAAGTTTTGGTAAAATTAAAAAACTTCAAACAATAGTATAGCATAGCGGCATTGAAATATAGTGCAGAGGCAGCAGATTTGATAGAGTCAAATGTCATCCTGGTGACAGTGTCACCAGGATGGTGACAGGCCTCGCATTTATACTAAAGAAGTTGATCCAGATCAAAACTTTCCTTGAAGAAGATAATACACAAATTATAACTTTTGAGTTGAAAGAATAAAACAGAAAACATATAATAGAAAATGCATGTTCGAAAATGGCTGATGAACAGTCAAGTAAAACTTTAAATTTATTTTATATTCTATTAATTAAATTTATCCTAATAAGTATTAATAAGCATTATGTACTAAGCATTGAGTATTGTATTTTACTTAATTTATTATAAACAGAAAGAAGTAACAATAACTTATTTGATTTCAAATTAATGTTTTAACAATTATCCGTTTAGCCTGCTTTCGCCAGAGAGATTTTAACAAGAACCTTACATAAATCTTTAACATATTATTTTTTTTCTTATCAGAACTAAACTTAAGTGAACTATCTATGCACTAAGCATAAATTCACAAAAAGTACTTTTTAAAAAAAGTTTATAATAGATGATAAGGTGAACGATATCTGTTTATGCAGTTTTTGGCAAAAAAAAACAAAGTTACGGACAGTAATAAATACAAATACGAGTAGGACTACCCTCCTCTTAAAGCATCTTGAGACCAGAGTGTCATTTGCACTTCGCTAAAATAAAGATGTACTTAATACTTATTTTAATCAATCTAATATGGAACTATAAAAAAAAACAAGCGTTTTCAACTGAAAGTAAGGAGCAAACATTAAGACTTACAGCAAACAGAAATTATTCCATATATGAGGAAAGCTGCCCGTTCCTCATCCCTTACTGTTTAAACTAAAAGTTCTTTAAAAATACTTTTCATACAAATTTACCAGCCTTTATGTTTCAAGTGATTTTGTGTAATACATTTTAAATAGTGTTTTGCTTAGAAATTCAGAGCGAATAGAGCGGTATATTTTCAATTTTGTTTAGGTAATAAAATGTTGACTTGTAATTTAAATTAAAGCAAAATTCGGATATTAAATCAATTAGCAGTTTTGTGTACTACATTCCGAATAATGTTTAGCTAAGAAACTCAGGGTAAATTGGAGGGGGGGTCACCTCCATAGATAAGCCCCTGCACCCAAAATGACTTTTCAGAGGCAACACAATAGCGTTGTCTAAGTAAAGAGTCCAGTATCTTCCCATGTAATTTTTCCTGTTTTCAGCCCTTTCGTATGGAAGGTGTAGTTGTAGAGGCTCTGGGGAGGTCTCAATTGATTGAAAACTTCAAGTTATAGTCACTTTTTTTAAATTCAAGTGTAATTGTGTGGCCACACGCCTCTCCTCTGCTTTTTTATTGAACAAAAAAAACTAGTTTTTTTTTTTTAACTGAAAGTAAGGAGTGACATTAAAAACTAAAACGAACACAAATTGTTCCGTATATGACAGGGGTTGTCCCCTCTTCAACGCATCACCCTTTATGCTAAAGTTTGATTCTTTGTCACAATTCTACTTTTTAAAACAATAAGAACTATTCATATTCTAATTAAACTGCCCTATTCCTATTCTATTCTAATTAGAGGGCCCCGTGTTTCAGTAGACGCTTTTAAAATTTGGGACACAGTCAAACTTTAGCTTAAAGAGTATGGTATTGAGGAGGGGCCAACCCTTCACATATGGAATAATTTCTGTTCGTTTTTCAAATAATGCTGGTAAATCTGATTCACCCTGTATGAAATATATCCCTTCCTCTCACGGAAAACTCCTCCGTAAAAATTTCATCCAACGTAAAGTGCACCCCCCCCCGTCAAATTCCCCGTCAGACAGTTCCATCCTCGCTGAGAATCCCCCTCCCTGTAAAATTACTTGCGGAAGATTCAGTCTGAAAAATTCTCCTTGGCATTCTTACATTTGAATAAGACTTTACTCTCTGATCGGTTTAGCGATCACTCCAGACATACCCCTTCCGTGGAAATTGTTTCCCGCAAATCAAAACACGCGGAAAGAAACCCCTGGTTAATTCCCCCGGAACACCTCCGCATGAAAAATATGGCAAAGAGAATGTAAGACAATTAAAAGGAATTTCATATAGTAATTCTGTCAAATCCCCCCAGTGTGACATTTCCCCTGGAATATTTACCCGCCAGAAATTTCCCTCCCCAAGGAAGATTCTCCATATAGAAATCCACCCAAAGCACAACCCCCTTAAAAAATTGTTACTTCCCATTAACAAATACTACACGTAAACAATGGGCGAATTTCATAACTTACAGGCCTCTTCACACGGACTGTGGGGGGGGGGAATCATTTTACACCCAAAGACATAATTATTTGATCTTTCAAATATACTGAACAAAATGGCCATTTCAAAATTTTGATCAGATAATTTTCGGGAAAAGATGGCATGGGAGGGGGTCCAGTTGCCCTCCAATTTTTTGGTCTCTTAAAAAGAGCACTAGAACTTTTAATTTCCGTTTGAATTAACCCTTTCACGATATTCTAGGACCACGGGTCGATACAATCATCTTTAAAAAACAAAATATATAAACAAGTATCCGTAATCGTTCTTCCGGCATAAAATACTTCCCAATAACAAATACTATACGTAAACAATGGGCGAATTTCATAACTTAAAGGCCTCTTCCCACGGACTGTGGGGGGGGGACCATTTTACACCCAAAGACATGACTATTTGATCTTTCAAATATGCTGAACAAAATGGCTCTCTCAAAATTTTGATCAGATAATTTTGGGGAAAAGATGGCATGGGAGGGGTCGAGTTGCCCTCCAATCTTTCTGATCACTTATAAAGGGCACTATGACTTATAATTTCCGTTCGAATTTACCCTCTCCCGATCTTCCGGGACCATTATTTCGATCGAATCACCCCTGGGAAAAAACAAATAAACACGCATCCGCAATCGGTCTTCTGGCAAAATAGCAAAATCCCACATTTTGCAGATAGGAGCTTGGAACTTCTATTACGGTTCTCTGGTACGCTGAATCTGATGGTGTGATTTTTATTAAGATTCCTTCATTTAAGGGGATGTTTTCTCCCTAGTTCACAAATCAGGCAAACTTTCTCAGGCTCGTAACTTTTGATTAGTAAGATTAAACTTAATGAATTATGATTATGATAATGAATTATGAATTATTAATTGAGTTATGATTAGGGTAAAGACCAGTGCTAATCAAAAGTCGCCAATAGCATATCTACAATGTCGTGTAAACAGTTCGGGGGATGGGGTCGAAACTTGCTAGTAGTGTTCAACAAGGAAGTGATGAAGGACTTCAAGTTTTGTTTTGAGTGTGGGACTAAATATGTTCTGTCTCTGATTAAAATAAACATTTTTACACTATAGACCGATATGGGTAATGGAATATATTCACAGATTAGTAGCGAGATAAATCAAAAGAAACGATGTAGCGCAAGGTTATTAAAACAGCGTATCATCAGGATCTTGGAAATGTTCCAAGATGAAACTTCAGTTGAAACTTACGGGGGGTATTTTTTTTTGGGGGGGGATTTGAACTTTAAACTTCAAAAAGGGACTAAGCCTAGTTTGTCTGAAATCCGTGCAAGGTTTTAACAGTTGACCCCTTGGGATAAGAATACATTAAGACCCCTTGGGATAAGAATACATTAGCTGTGAAATACTAGGCCTAAATCTACCCAAGTTAAAAAAAAAAAAAAAAAAAAAAAAAAAAAAAAAAAAAAAAAAAAAAAGAGTATTCCCGTTATCTCTAGAGCGGCTTTGGAGATTGAGTTGAAGCGATCTGGGTTTGTGAGGGGGGATTGGGCAAATATACATGAAGTTTTGACTTGGGGGAAGTGCAGAGGTAAATCTAAGGACAGTACGCTTATCCAGACTATCAAAATAACATATTTGTAGCGTTTTGGGAACGACTTGAAGAGTTCATTTGAAACTTTCAGGTACTATGAGGAGATAATTTCAAATTGAGCTTGAGATAGGGGGGGGGGAGGGACTAAAAGTCCCATATCCCCTTAAATGGTTTGCAGTAAACAGAATGTATTCACCTCTATGTAACGAGGTGAATTAAAAGAATTTATTTTATACCAGGTTATAGAAATAGCGGATCTCCGAAGCCCCAGGAATAGGGAAATCAAGTTAGACTTCCAGGAAGTGTTAAGGGACCAAGTGTACCTCAATTTTTGACTTAGGGAAAACAAGCAAGGGAGTATGGTCAATAATACCTCCCTCCGATCCTCTTAAACATTTAGCACTATAAGCCCCTATGGAACCTAGAATCTATTCAGAGGTTAGTACCAAGGTAAATCAAAAGACACTATGCGTTGAGAGGTAATCAAAGCGGCAAAGGTACGAACATTTTTGCTAACAAAAAAATTGGCAGTGGGAGAAGGACTAAAGGTTAGACGTATCAAGGGCCTGATTTGTGCCTCCAATCACACAACCTATATCATTTACTTGATTCCGGTTTTTATCAAGGTCTGCCCACCTTTTCTATTGAAATGTATATATTTAAAGAATGGTTCAATCGCACAAGTTGGTGCCTCTGCCCTTGGTGCTGCGTAGGAACGTCTCCCTTGAAGCCACAATTTTGAACCTTTTAATCATTCTGAATGAAACGATTACCCAAACATTTTGATCCTGAGCCTTGAGGGGTTACAGGGGAAGTAAAAAATAAAAGGTTCGAGAGGAAAGGAGTACTGGTTGCCTTCCAATCAGTTTTGACCGGTAAAAAAACAACAGGAATTTCAATGCCAGATCTAATGAACACCCTTCCAAATTTATATTCAATGAATAACATTTCTGTACAAACTGGCACGAAAACAAATGCATAGAAGACATATGAATCTTTATTCAGATATATTTAGATCTTTGTTTATGCGATCAAGGCTACGTATCTCACTCTGATTGTCTATGAAGCCTCTGTTTTAGGGGGGATTAAATAAAAAAACCTGAGGCTGACATAGTTGTGTTTATCCTTTTTAAATATATCCCTTACTCGCTTTAATATGTCATTTTGTACCGACACACAGGAATTTGTCCTTTGGATATAAAATATGTCCAGTTGGCAGCCCTGAACATAGAGACAAAGACTTCCCCCCTTTATGTGCCCTCTTAATAGTGAATTAAATAAAAAAATAAGTTTTTTTAACTGAAAGTAATGAGCCACATTAAAACTTAAAACGAATAGAAATTATTCCGTGTATGAAAGGGACTATCGCCTCCTCAACGCCTCACTCTTCACGCTAAAGTCTGACTCTATGTCACAACTCTACTTTTTAAACAATAAAAACTTTGGTGTAAAGATTGGGGCGTTGAGGAGGGGTCGAACCTTTCATATACGGAGTGATTTCTGTTTGTTTTAAGTTTTAATGTCGTTCCTTGCTTTTAGTTTAAAAAAAAACTGTTTTCTTATTTAATTTCTGAACGTTTTTCAACTAATGCAGGTTCAAATTTGGCTCACCTTACATGAAAAATTAAACAAAATTTACATATTAATTTTGGCACATTTATTCCGTATATGAAGGGTTCCCCCCTCCTCAATATTTTGCTCTTTATGCTAAAACTGTTAGCATTTTTAAAAAAAGCTTCCTATTCCGATTAAACGACCCCTGTTTTTCAGTAGACGCTCTTAAAAATTGGGAAAAACAGTCAAACTTTAGCGTAAAGAGCAAGGTATTGAAGAGGAGATATCACTTCATATATGGAATAATTTCTGTATGTTTTTCAAATAATGCCGGTAAATTTGGCTCACCCTCTGTAAAGTATACCCCTCCCCCTCACAGAAAACTCCTCCGTGGAAATTTCATTCAACGTAAAGTGTTCCTTCCCTGTCAAATTCCCTCCAGTCAGCTCCTTCCTCACTGAGAATCTCCCTCCCTGTAAAATTGCTTGTGAACGATTCAGCCTGAAAAATCATCCTTAGCATTCTTTCGTTTGAATAAGACTTTAATCTCTAATCGGTTTCTCTGTCACTCCAGAACTGCCCCTTAAGTGGCGATTATTTCCAAGAAATCAAAACACGCGGAAAAAAGCCCCTGGATAATTCCCCTGCAACATCTCTACATGAAAAATTTGGCAAAGAGAATGTAAGACATTTTGAAAGAATTTCGTGTAGTAATTCTGTCAAATCCCCCCAGTGTGACATTTCCCCGGAAATATTCATCCCCCTAAAAATTCCCTCCCCAAGGAAGATTCTCCCTCTATAAATCCACCCAAGAAAAACCCTCGCCCCCCCCCCCCCCAAAAAAAAATTATCTGTATACTTCCCAATAACTAGTACTATACGTAAACCACGGGCGAATTATATGACTTACTGGCCTCTCCCAACAGACTGAGGGGGGTTATTTTTCACCTAAAGACATAAATATTTGATCTTTCAACTATACTGAACAAAATAGATATCTTAAAATTTTGATCAGATAATTTTGGGGAAAAATGAGCATGGGAAGAGCCCAGTTGCCATCAAGTCTTTTTGGTCACTTAAGAAGGGCACTGGGACTTTTAATCTTTGTTTGAATGCACTCTGTCACGATCTTCTATGACCATTATTTCGATACCATCCCCCATGGGAGAAAATAACAAAAAAAACAACAACAACAAATAAACACGCATCCATGATCTGTCAAAAATAGCAAAATTTTACATTTTTGCAGATAGGAGCTTGAAACTGCTACAACATGTTTCTAAGGCACGCTGAATCTGATGGTGCGACTTTCATTAAGATTCATTCAATTTTAAGGGGTGTTTCCGCCCCTATTTCAAAAATCCGGCAAAGTTTTTCAGGCTCTTAAGTTTTGATGGGTAACACTAAACTTAATGAATTTAATACATTTGGAATCAACATAATATGCTTATTCTTTTGAAGTATCTATTGACACTAAAATAACGTTTTTTTTTCAGAGTTACTTATAGTTAGTACCTTACTTATAGTTCGTTACCACGAACTGTATAAGTTTTTTATTTGATCCCCTTTACCTGGGAATGCAGGGATCACAAAGCCACCAGAGGCACAAATCTTGGGATTCTGACTGTTTTGACGTCAATTTTTTCTCAAACATCATGCGGGGTCGTGGGGGCATATACTAATACTACTACTAACAACTCACCGCAGCACCAAGCCGCCTGAGGCCAACACAGCTACTCACACTCCTCCTCCACCCCGATCTATTCAAAGCCTCCCTTTTTACACCCGCCCACGAAGTTCCCATTTCCTTTAAATCTTTCTTTATGACGACCTCCCACCCCAGACGGGGACGCCTGCTTTCCATTTAGCCCTAGACGGTTGGCAGAAAAGAACAATCTTCGGCAATCTATCATCCTTCATCCGCACAACGTGCCCTAGCCACCTCAACCTTTCTTTTATTATAGCCCTAGAGAACGGTATTGAACCACATTTTTCGTATAGCCTATTGTTTGAAATATGGTCAGTCAGCCGGGTACCCAGAATAATCCTTAAGTAATTTCTCTGCAAAACATCTAGCAAATCTTCATTCGCTTGTCGGGGCGTTCATGCTTCAGAGCCATATTTGACCACTGTCATCACTGTAGCTTCTAATATTCTAATCTTTGTTTGCAGACTTATCTTCCTATTCTTCCAAACTTTTTTTAAAGGTGAAAAAACACCCTGAGCCTTGGCTATTCTATATTTAACATCTTTACTGCTCCCACCATCTTTACTAATAATACTACCAAGGTAAGTGAAGCTGCCCACCTGATCAATCTTTTCATTGCCCAACGTCACCTTTTCATCTTCACTTGTTCCTAGCCTTAGTGACTTAGTCTTCCTAACCTTAATTTTCAAACCGATTCTAGCACCCTGAACTCGCAAAACCCCTAAAACTTCATTCATTTTGCTCACACTTTCATGTAGGATGCTTAAATCATCAGCATAATCCAAGTCCACACAGGTATTGAGTTGTTTCCCCTTTTATTGAGTTGTTTCGTGTTCACCTTTGGTGCCAAACTAATTGGTATTGAAATAGACTGATATTAGTAGATTATATAGAATATTTTGGATATATACATTATGGAATCTTTGGAGCATTATTTCAACTAAATTTTTCTTTAAGGTTCTTAACTTATATAGAGATAAGTTGCTTTTACTTTTGTCCTCTCCTTATTAGGAAATGCCTGCATTTAAAGAGTTTGATATCGCGTTAGCTAACTTCAAAAATTATCCTCATTGGCCACTAAAGATACTAAAAGTGTCCAAGGATAGCAAAGGAAAGCCATCATATTTGGTATTTTGCTATGAGACACATGATGAATACAAACTTGTTGAAGCCAACTTGTCAGAATATAATAGCCGAACTTCAACAAAACATACTGCAGGTGTAAAGGCTGCATTTGAAGAATTGAAAAATTCGCCCGATATTTATAAATCCCTTTCCAAGGCACATAATGCATTAACAATTAAGAAATCTAATACAGGAGAATGTGCTTCGTTGATGGATAAAGTCATTTCTATGGAACTTGGCCTGGAAAAAAATCAGCGAGAGTTATGAAAGGTTTTCGGATGCTGATTCTTTCCCCCAGTTATCCCACGACATTATTTGTCAAATATATGACGCGATTACTCTTGATTATCAACCAAAATTTGAAAAATTGAACAGTCGCTGAAAACTCTTCGCAACCAAGTTATAAATCAAGAAGAGAAAATCATGAAAATTGAGATGAAACTAGATTCATTTGAACGAGAAATGCTGCTTGATTCGCTAATTTTACATGGTGTTAAGCAGCAGTCCGGACCTGACCTCCAATCAACAGTCCTGCAAGTTTTCGTAACCAAAATGAACCTGACGGAAATAAATGTTGCCCAAATTAGGAATATCTACAGATTCAAAATATCTCCTGCTGTAACCGATGTCACCCTAAACGACAAAGTCTCTCCTGTTTTAGTTAAATTTGTGAATAGTGATATAGCGAAGAAAGTCTTAAAAGCAATAGCCAGTTTAGCTTCAAGTGGAATTTTCCTATCGGAAGCATTGACAAAGGGGCGACGTGAGATCCTATATGCCAAAAAGGACATATTTGGCCATAGAAATGTTTGGCCTGATCGTGGGGAAATTTTGGCAAGGCCTATCGGTGAAAGTGTCACTAGAAAAATTCATACTCTAGCCGAGTGCGTTTAAAAATAAGTTGTTTTTTGTTAGTGAGTTTTTTTTAGATATGTTTAGTATCTTGCAGTATTGGTATGATTGTTGTGATTTTATTTATTTATTTATTTTTATTTTTTGTTTTTATTTATAGCCTCTTAGTTATTTTTTTTATTTATTTAATTTTGTATGTGTTGCGGTGCAGGTTTGATATATAGTCTCCTTAAGTTATATGAATTTTCTAACTCAAGCTCTGGGGATTTTTACTCCCTTGATGGGCATTTACTTCAATTACAAAGAAACCCCTTAGATGTTTTGAGTATTATTAATAATTCTATTGGTCAAATTAAAAGAAATTCCCTAAATACGTCCCAATCAATTACTAGTAAGTATGTTTCTGATTTAAAGTGGGATACTAGACGACATGATCATTTTTCGGTCCTTCAGTTCAATACTCAGGGTCTATGCTCAGCGATTGATCAGTTGAGGCAGATAGTTTTGATGTGTGACCCGATGTTATCGGATTATGTGAGACTTTTCTTAATTCGAGCTATGAGATTCTTATAGATATACCCGGTTACAAAATGGAGTGACTAAATCCCAGAAGGATGGCAAAGGGTGGACTAGTAATGTATATTTCTGATATTTTTCCCTATACTGCTTATTGAAATCAATTTAAAAAATAAGATTTTGATAATTGGTAATGTTTATAGATCTCCCAGTGGATCCGTCCCTTCTTTTCTTCATGTCCTTGCTGAGGTCTTGGATTTAATAGGCAGACGTCCATGTGATCTTGTAATAATGGGAGACTTTAACTTAAATCTAATTGACATGGCTTCCTCTACTACGGTGGATTTTCTCTCAGATATGCTCACTGCTGGGGTTCTACCAACAACCTGTATTCCGACATGTGTAACTGATACGTCAGCGTCTTTAATTGATAACATTTTTTCGTCTCTTAATTTGGTTCGGAATTCTGTTGTAGTGAGTGATATTTCAGACCATTTTCCTGTATTTTCCAGTTTTATCCTTGAAAAAACATTGAATAAGGACATTCCAGCATCTGCTTCAGCTTCTTTTAGGTTTGGTTTGAATGAATTGATCCGCCTTAGATCCCATTTAGCTAAGAGGACATGGAATATTTTTGGTGAGGATAATGATTTTTGTTCGAAGTTTGATTCCTTTTATGAGTCAGTGAAGGAGTCTATTTTTGACGTATGTGCTCTGTCCCCCTCTACTTCAAGGTCAAAAAGGTTTATTCCTCTTAACCCATGGATGAACCCTGGTCTTCTAAAGAGTTGGAGAAGAAAAAATAATCTTTGGAAAGCTTTTAAGTCAGCAAAGCCATCTTTGAATGCTGCACGTCTTCAGCAATTCAAACTCTACAGGAATGTTTTCAATTCTCTATGCCGGAAGGCTAAATTCCTTTATTATTCCAAAAAATTCTCGGATCATGGGAAAGATATTCGAAAAACTTGGCAAGTGATCAATTCCGCCCTCAAACGTTCTTCTTCGGCTTCTTCTATCCCTCCAAGTCTTGTAGTTGGTGATGTGATTGTTAAGGGTATTCCATCTGTTCAAGAAGCATTTACATCATATTTTGCCAATATTGGGAAAACCACTGCTTCTTCAGTCAGGTCTTCACAGTCACAACCAGATTAAAAATCATATCTTGGTCTGCCTTGTCTCAAATCGATGGTGTTATATCCTGCTTCTGATTTTGAAGTAGCCAGGATTGTAAATAGCTTGAAGGGTTCTTCGTCGTCTGGCACTGACTGTATTCCAACTATGGTAGTTAAGTTCATTCTTCCTTCAATTATTTCTCCATTGACGAAGCTTATAAATCTTTCTTTTGAAAATGGGATTTTCTCCATTTCTCTTAAGCGAGCTAGAGTTATTGTTTTATATAAAGGTGGACCTAGAAGTGATCCAGCCAATTATCGTCCTATATCTTTGCTGTCTGTTTTTAGCAAAATTTTTGAAAAGACCATGCTTTCCCGTCTACTTGCTTTTCAAGAGGCTAAAATATTTTTTCATGATTTTCAGTTTGGCTTCCGAGGTAAACATTCTACGGAGCAAGCGTGTGTAACTTTTTTAAATTTTCTCCACACCGCACTTGACTCTGGTTTGATTCCTGCAGCTATATTGCTAGATGTCTGTAAGGCTTTTGACTCTTTAACTCATTAGATTCTGCTGTATAAGCTATCACACAATGGTGTAAGAGAACAGGCTCATGCTTGGATTGATTCCTATTTGTCAGGTAGAACTATCTTCGTAGATTCAATTTCCCACTTTTCGTCTGAAGTTGAGTTTGGTGTTCCTCAAGGGTCTGTTCTTGGACCGTTTCTGTTTTTGATTTATGTTACTGACCTTATAGTTGCGGTTAAGAATAAAAAAGCTACAGTTTGCTGTCGCGTATATCATCCTGAATCTTTCAATGCTAACAAAAATCGATCGTTTTCGCAGGATATGGACACTCTCATTGCTTTCGCTGATGACAGTACCATTGGTACTGTAGTAGGAACTGAGTCTGAAATGCTTCCCAAATTAGTTGACCTTTTTGAGAGAGTCGTTCTTTGGTTTGATGCAAATTGCCTTGTCCTAAATGTTGCTAAGTCAAGTTTTTTTTTATTTTTTTCCGTATTTCTCTGGCGTGCCTTGAGTTAACTAATATCCAGCTTTCAAGGGGCTATCTCAGTAGACCTAAGGAACGATATGTCCGATTTCTCGGTATTCTTCTCGATGAAAACTTTTCATTCAATCATCATATTGGACTAATTAAAATGACGATCTCAAGGAGTCTTGGAATTTTGAGGAAGCTAAAACACATTTTTCCTGGATCAGTTTTAAAAATTCTGTTCCATTGCTTAGTTCAGTCCTACGTCTCTTATTGCCCTACAATATGGATGTCAACTTTCTCTTCTTTTTTGAAACCACTTTCTAAGTTATATGATAAGGCACGAAGGCCTATACAGGAAACAAATTGTTCTACATCCAACCAAACTAGCCATTACTTGATTTGCTGTCTCTCTACATTCTTTCGTGCGCGTCTTTCACTTTTCATCAAATTCATGGTGATGTTCGCACAGCCCTTCAAACTACTCCTTCTTTCGTCACTGATAGGTCTTCGCATCATCTTCGCAATTCAAGGAATATTAATATTTTATTTACACCATCGGTAAGGTCTGACTTTAATCCATTAACTGCTTGTCATATCTTTTGAAATAGCCTACCTGAGTCAGCTCAAGAACGTCACTCATTTGGTATTTTCAAAAGAATTTTAAGAAATTTTTTAATGTCTTGATTTTTCATGTTTAAATATAATTTTTTTAATTTTATTATTATTATTCGAGGGGGGGTGACGGGTGACACTAGCCTGGGTTTTTTGTGGCTTGGTTTCAAATATGTATTTGAAATTTGGTTTAATTTATTGGATTGTCCTACATCTTTTTTTTGTTTGGGGGGGGGGTCTCATAAAATCGCTTTTAGTTTGGGTCTTTTAATTATTATTTTGTTTTTCTCTTCTTTGTTTTGTTTTGTGTGTCTGTGAGTGTATGTGTGTTGAGTCTTTGAAAGGTTGAAATGCATTATATTGAATATACTTTCTTTCTTTTTTTAATATTTATGCCATTTCTGTTTTTCCCCTGTTTTTTTTTCCTGGCCATAGAACCTTACGGGGGTTCTATATTGAAGTGTTTTTGTCGTAAATTTATTGGTTGAATAAATTGATTGATTGATTGATCATAGGGTAGTCCACGCGGAATAAATTGATTGCTTGGTAGTCCCCTGCTTAGTTTTTGATTTTTGGATTTTTTTTTCTTCTTTTTTTTTATCTGGATCATTGTATTTTATGATTTTTTTTCTTATTTTTTTTTTCTCTTGTGTTGAGTTTCTTAAAGGTGTGAATGTATGATGTTGAAAATGTTTTTGTTTTTTATGTATTTGTTTCATTTTTGTTTCTCCCCTGTTTTTTTCCTGGCCATAAAGCCTTACGGGGGAGTTTATATTGAAGTGTATTTTGTTGAGTTTATTGATTGAATAAATTGATTGATGGGTTGATTGATTGATTGATTGACCACATTATTTCTTGAGATGGGGTTTCTATTCGGGACATGTAAAACCTACAGCGATTTTATTTTTTATTCTAGTGTTCCTACGACATTAAAAACAAGAAGAACCCTCGAATTTTTAATGACAATAAAAACTAATGAAAAAAGTAAGTCCTTCTACGGTTCCTTTTGTTATTTATTAATTAAAAAAACTTTTTCAACAAAATAAGTTTTTTTTAAAAAGTAAAGAACTCCATTAAACCAAATTGAACAAAAATAAAATCAAACCTTCTACCAAGAATACAACTACCACAAATCAGTATCAATAAATAAATGGAACGCAAGCTTTCTAAAATTCAGAATATAATTTGTACTTTACTGAAAACAATTCAAATGAATTTACCGACAAAAATCTGCATTGTCAGTTTAATATACATATGCTGATATTTATTCCTTAAATCTTAATTGATTTTTGATTTCTTAAAGTTAGAAAAGTGAAAACATTTAAAAGAATTTTGTTAAGTAAAGTACAAATTATATTATGGCTTTTAGAAAGCTTGGGGTTTAGAACCCTACTCAAATTAATTTCTGCTCGTTTTGAGTTTGACTTATTTTAATTTCTGTTTGTTCTGGGTTTAATTTATTTATTAATACTAATTTGTGGTACTTGTATGCTTGTTAGATTATTTGATTCTATTTTTGTTCATTTTTGGTTTAATGGAGTTATTTACTTTTTTTTTGAAAAAATAATTTTGTCCAAAAAGTTTGTTTGATTAATTTCTGTTTGTTTTGTATTAACATATTTTTTTTTTCAGGGAGAAAGACTGAGCCTCTTCTTAAGTTAAACAACCATCCCTTCCATAAAAACCTTTAATACCCCCTGAGCATAACTTACAACCCTTGTGATATCTGGGGTTTGTTTCAACCCCAAAAGTCTTGTTA
>JAQQPU010012905.1:0-25178 GCA_029168905.1 Artemia sp. Kazakhstan ARC1039
CAAGTCAACCCCTCACAATTATGTAATTAGCCCATTATGCTTTAAAACTAAATGTAAAATAAATCAAAAGGCATTGTGTTTATTGTTGCCAATAAGACACCTCAGCAATATATCGAGAATGACTGGGGAAAAAAAAAAAAAATACGGACTTGCCAAAAACAACATACGTTTGAAATGTTCTTGCCTTTCTTACTCTCATAAATGAAAAAATTATCAAAACATTAAGAAAGAAATGTCAGTATATTTCAATTAAACTGACAATCCACGGTCATTTGTCTGTTTTGTTTTTGTTTTTCAGAAAAGCGTAAATTGTGTTCTGATCTTGAGAATGGATAGGGTTTTTCAGCCCTACTCATGTTAATTTTCGCTCGTTTTGAGTTTGACTCGACTATTTATTGTAATTAAATAAAAAAACAAGTTTTTTTTTAACTGAAAGTAAGGAGCGACATTAAAACTTAAAAGGAAGAGAAATTATTCCGTATATGAAAGGGGCTGTCCCCTCCTCAGCGCCTCGATCTTTACGCTAAAGTTAGACTCTTTCTCACAACTCTATTTTTTAAAACAATAAAAAATTTTAGCGTAAAGAGCGAGGCGTTGAGGAGGGGACAGCCCCTTTCATATACGGAATAATTTATGTTCTTTTTAAGTTTTAATGTCGCTCCTTACTTTCAACTAAAAAAAACTTGTTTTTTATATAATTTCTGAACGTTTTTGAATTAATGCAGCTTTGATTTTGGCTCGCCGTACATGAATAATTAGAATGAAATTTGCATATTAATTTTATGGCTTTCTCGAAATTTTGTTCTGACGTAACTTACGAATTAGCTTTCGTAACAAACTTCTATATTTGTATGTTTTTATTACGTATATTAGGGAGTTTACTCCTAGTTAATACCTCACTCTTCACGCTAAAGTTCGAATTTTGTTTGAATCACAAACCCCTGAATCACAAAGGCCGGTTAATTAGAATAGTTAGCTCTTTTGAAAGTACTAAAAAAAACTTTAGCGTAAAGGGTGAGGTATTGACTAGGGTTCGAGCCCCCTCATATACATAATAATTTCTGTTTGTTTTAAGTTTTAATGTTGCTCCTTACTTTCAGTTGAAAAAACTAGTTTTTTTATTTAATTTCTGATCGTTTTTTAAATAATGCTGGGAAATCCGGTGCCCCCTTCATAGAAATACCCTTTCCCCCAAGGAAACACCCTCCTTGGAAAGATCCTCCCCCGGTAACGCCCTCCTCTGACCCGCCCCCAACCAGAAAAAATCCCTCCTGAAACGTCTGTATACTTCCCATTAACCAATACCATATGTAAACAGTAGGCAAAGTTCATAACTTGCAGCCCTTCCTCCGGGAAGTTAAGTCATCCTGAAAGACATATTTATTAGATTTTCGACTATGCTGAACAAAATGGCTATCTCAAAATTTTGATTGGGTGACTTCAGGAAAAAATGAGCGTGGGAGGGGGGGCCAAGTTGCCCTCCAATTTTTTTGGGTCAATTAAAAAGGGCACTAAAACTTTTAATTCCCGTTCAGATGAGCCCTCTAATGATATTCTAGGACTACTGGATCGATACGATTACCCGCATGTGTGATCTTTCTTCTGGCAAAAAAAAAATACAAAATTCCACATTTTTGCAGATAGGAGCTTGAAACTTCTATTATAGGGTTCTCTGATACGCTGAATCTGATCGTGTGATTTTCATTAAAGTTCTCTGACTTTTAGGGGTTGTTTCCCCCTTTTTTCGAAAATAAGGCAAATTTCTCAGGCACGTTACTTTTGATGGGTAAGACTAAACTTAATGAAACTTATTTATTTGAAGTCAGCATAAAAGTCTGATTCTATTGATGTATCTATTAGTATAAAAATTTCGGCTTTTAGAGTTTTGTTTACTATTGATCCAGGTCGCTCCTTACTTACAGTTCGTTACCACAAATTGTTCGATTTCTGTTCGTTTCAGTTTCATTTCTTTATTGATAGTGATTTGTGGTAGTTTTACGCTTGGAAGATTATTTGACTTTATTTTTGCTCATTCATGGAGCTCTTTACTTTCCATTGAAAAACTTGTCTTGTGGATAAAGTTTTTTAAATTAATTAGATTAGAGACACTGGTTATCACATTTAAATAGGACAATTCCCTATCCTCCTCCCTTCAACATACCCTCTTGCCTTTCTAACACCACATTGTTGTTCTCTTAGTGTTTTACCTGCAGCATCTCTTAGTCTAACAAGTATCCTCATTGTAGAAGCATTGAACTTCCTACAGAAACCTACCTAATACCTCTGCAATTACTAAACTCACTTTTTATCACCTTTCATGTTAATGGGTTAAATAAAGTTTTCCTGAAATCACTAAGTACTAACCATTTTTCAAAAATTATATTCGAAGAATTCATTATCTTATCCCTAACTTCGCCTCCACCATATTTCAAAAATTCATGTACCACTCTATCAGCACCAGAGGCCTTATTATTTTTATTCTTTTAGCACCGTCTCTAACTTTTCTTTGCAAAATAAATATTCGTTCACTTCCAAAGAATTGAAATATTTCGTTTCTTTCTACATCATTTCCTAAAGCTTAAGTGTCGTTTGATATATTCTCAAGATATCCTGCCTGGCTCTCCTTGACACTTTTCCTATCACTGATTAAGGCCCTGTCCTTACCTTTAAGTAGGACAATTCTAGACTGATTATTTCTTCTCAGTTTCTTAATACGCCTACATTACATCTTATGGTGCAGTCTGGCTTCTATACCGTCGTTTATTCCGTCTCGCTGCTATGGCGTCTATTATTCCGTCTGGCTGCATCTTCCAGATCCTTGCAACCTTATCAATGAGCCCCCTTTCAAAACTCCTTGGTCTGCACTTTAATTCCTTCGCAGCTTCCCTTATTTTCCCCTTTTTCTAGTAAGATGTGCCAAACAGAGACTTCTTGAACAAACTACTCTTTTCTTCTACATAACTTAAAGTGTTGTCGCTAATTTCCTACATACTCACCTAATTTTCTTCCGTAGGATATACCGTCTGCGTTAAATCAAAAGGCGTCAGGTATTCTATAAAAATGGTATTTATAAAGCCACTCTGTTAAAAAAAATTCAATTGATTGTGTAATCTAAATGTCTGCATGTTGTTTGGTTCTCACAATGCTTAGAAGTTTCTGGTTTTCTAAAATCACCGCATCGTCTTTTCTAAGACGGGAATTAGTTAGAGCTTGGAACTTTTCTTATCAAGTTGTTTGTCTCTTCTCCTGGATGACAAGCAAAAGTCTTCCTTTTACAAATCACTGTACGTTAGTTATAATAAAAAGATGTGAAATATATTTTTTTTTCCTGTTAAACTTAGATTGCGTAATATGCCGACTTTGGATTACCTCAGCAAGAAAATTAATTTTCTTTTGATACAAGAAAATAAAGAACACTAGGAACAATGATGGGACAATCAGGAGGATTAATTAAAATGGTGAATTTGTCGAAGCAGCATTTCATCTTCAAAGGTTTAACTACCACAAGGGTTATAACAGAATGCAAAACCTGACAGTATTCACCCAAAATCCTTACCTAATTGTTAGTTCTTTAGTAACCGCTCATTCTGTAATGGCCCTCATACATGTTTACGATTGAATATTCCGCCATTTCCACGGTGTCTTCTTTCTTCTCTACTTTTTCCGATATTTTTTTTTCTTGCCACGAAAAGACCAGATATATATGTAATTGGCCAAGATACTTGGATGAAATATGCAATATTAGAATAAAAATTAAAGATAAGGTTCTTACTCTTTGGAAAAATCAAGTTCGAATACAAATTAAAAAGAAAAAAAGATAAAGCTAGTACTATCTACTCACAAATGATCATGACCGCAACATTATGCAATAATGATTTTATTTGCTTTCTATATATTTATGGATCATTCTCGATAAGTAAAACTTTTCCAATTTGCAGATATTTTTGTCGAATCAACTAATCTAATTGACATTTACTAAATTTAGAACTTTCTGTTATCATGTAACAAATTCTTCTAGTATGAAGGAAATTGAGTTGACACTCGAAAAATTGAAGTTTTGATGAATTGGGTAGATTAGCAGCAAATACGTTATCTCGATAAATATAAAATATGTTGTAAGATACTATTTAAATCAGTTAAAAACATGCACGCGAATATAGAAACTGCAGTGATAGTGTTTTTGAGTTTTATTGCTGCATCATTTGTTGGTAAGTTTAGGATGGGTTCAATTTCCACAGAGCAAATTGGTCAGCTTCGTTTGACTCGTTTTTCCCGTTTCTACGACACTATAAATGTAGCTTTTTATTAACTTGGCAACTGAAATAAATGCCCAAACGGCGTTGAATTTTATTTATCTGACGCGAAATGTATAAATAATAACAACAATAATGAAATTCACGCTTGTCAATAAGAAGAAAATTACACAGTTAACTCTGGATGATAAATATTATGAAGAAACTTGTGCCGATATTATTATATGACTCGGTTGCTTAATTGCAGCCCCAGCATTGCTGCCTTGTGTTTTTACGAGACTGTAGATGACAATATAATTTTTTTATAATGGAATTCTTTCATATTCTATTTAAAATGTGCTTTTGCGCTGTTTTCACAAATTTTGTTGAAGATTGTGATGGATTTTGAATCAAGTCAATTAATCATCACTTACCTCCAATTCTACATTTTTGAGAATATACAGAAAAAAACGAAGGATCAGACATACTGGAGCCGATTTCGTCCACAAAAGTTCTTGTGTACCCATTATCTGATTTAGTAAATAGCGATTAAAAATTCAAAAGAGTTTCCAAAGCTGCAGTGTCTCATCATGCTAGAAAATATGTTGAATGAACACACTTGTATAATAGTCGCATCTTTCTATTTTTGGGGCAAATTAAAGACATCTCACGTACGCAGCATGTGTATCGGATGTATTTTAAAATTCATCTTTTGAAAACTGAACATGTTACTACTAATGCAATATTTCTGATATAATCCATAGTCTGCTATATTAACACGTAATCTACACTTACAAAACTAACCTCTTATTCCCCCTTTATCTGTAATAGTCTCAAATTTAAATTGTGGCCTGCTAAGGGACGAGTGTTGATCTAGTTGGGTCTTTACTAATGGCATCATGAATCTACCGGAGCGTTTACACCAGCGAATTGAATCAATTATGATTAACTGGTATTTGCGCGGTTCTGTGGTTGAATCAAGTAATTTCCTTTATTCTTTCTGTGCACAATAACTACCCATTTAGAAGAACAATAGAGTCCAGTTCAACTCTGTCTTATAAGGACAGTAGAGCTCATAAGGCCTTATGAGCCTCATAAGGCTATTAATCAAAATAAAAAAACAATCAATTCAATCAAAAAAGAAAATAATTTTCTGTTTTTAAGTTTCTTTGATTGCATTCTTCAATACCTAATATGGAAATTAATTTTCATGGACCCCCCCCCCTAAAAAAAGTAAAAAAATCTCCAACTTCATATGCTAAAAGATATTTCACAAGTAGCTATAGAAGTCTTCCATGACTCTAGAACAAAAGTTAACAGTATGGTTTTCTGAAATAATTTATTGTCAGATACACCAGTACTATTTTATTTGAGAGGAGTAACTTAGACTTTCTATGATATGCAATGATGAAATTATTATTCCTATACCATTTAGGTGTAGACTTGCCGGTTGAAGGAAAAAACCTGTTCAGCTTAGCAGAAACGTGCAGATAATAAAAGGAAATGAACGGAATCGTCCATAAAAATAGCCTTTAATAATATAGTATTTTTAATACACATTTTTCTTTGCAGCTTTGAAGGTAACAGGGCATTAAAATTTTCTCGGAAGCCTAACTGGTGACTGGTATTACGTACCTGTGGCTAATCGGATCTTGGCAATAAACTTGATTAGGATAACCAATGGTTGGTGAAAACCAAAGATAGTTTCGCCTTGTATTAAATGAAATGATACAAAAAAAATGTACTTAATACTTTTAATATTCAAAAAAATAATTATATTTAACAGATAAAATATGTATATTTTTTATATTTAGAATTATAATTTAATGTGCCATAAAAATGATGTACAAAAATACTTTTGGTGAGTGCAATTCACCAAAGGTACAATTAACTTATTTCACATACTAAGCCAATTTAACTGAAGCATTTGAATACGAAAAAAGATCTTACTTTTTATGCTGATTACAAATAGGTATTTATTTATCCTAGAAAAGTGATTTACAAACCATGACTTACGTAATTTTTGCAAACGAGTATAAACCTATGAGAAAACATTCAGACATCTACTAAATCAGTGTGGTATATTTAGCACATCAGGAAACTAGGGTACAATTTTAGAAGTATATCAAATTTCTTCGCCTCTCTTCTAATCTACTAATCTTTTTTTGTCCCTAGATGCGACGATCTTACCGGACCGTTTGGCAAGAAGAGTATGCTACTTTTCAAATTGGGCGGTATACAGGCCAGATATAGGAAGCTATGACATAGAAGATATCCCTGGAGATTTATGTACACACATAATATATGCATTTGTTGGCTGCAATAATCAAACATGGGAAATCCTAATTCTCGATCCAGAAGTAATTTATAGCATTTTTTAATTTATTTTATCCATGTAATGATTGCCATAAGCAACACATGCATACCTGTGCGCAGAAGAGATCGATATAATGTCTACTTTCATTAAAAAACGTTTATGGGCAGCTCCGATGACTTTTTTATCTGAAAAACGCTCTCAAATTCATTTTAACCCTCCCTCCCTAGTAAAATAGCTCTGCTTCCTAAAGTTGTGGTTTTCACCATTTTGAATTTACATAGTCTACTAGAAAAATATAGGATAACTATATAGGAAAAATAAAAACTAGAAAAGAAAATAACAAAAAAAAATTAAAAAAAACTTAAAAACCCAAGTTAAAACAATACTTTGCATCTAAGTCTACTACACAGGAATAGTTTGCATGCACTCGATGAACCATTTCAATACTTATGTTAAAAAAATATGGTAAAAAACATTAAATGTTGAATTTCTAAACGTATCAGAAAAACTGGTATACACCAAGTTCAAAAGCAGCACATAGTTGGCATACACAGAAACAGTAGTAACTGCACTTCTGTTTTGGTATGTGATTATAGTACAAAATCAATGAAATGCATGTTTTGGATGAATCATTTTAATTCTTATGTTTAAAAAATACGGTAAAGCATTGAACGTTAAATTTTTAAATTTATTAGTAAAAATGGCATACACTAAGTTCAAAAGTAGAACACAATGGAAGAAGTTAGGGATCTTATGTCTGAAACCCCATTAAATGTGCTCCAAACAGCTAAACTATCCTGCGAATTAGAAAAGCCGCATCCTAATCGGTATTCAATTCTTCATAAAACATATACAAAGAATATTCCAAAGAAGAAGATAACAAACTTTTTATGAATGTCACCTGACTCAAAAGTTTTTACCCCCCCCCCTCAAGTTACAGAAATAATATTACTGGATTGAATCCACGTTTTTGAGAAGTCAAACATTGCGAAACATGATTAAAATATACTTCTTAATTAAAACAACAGTTAAAAAATTAATAAAAAGTTACAAGACTTACTAAAATGAATTAGTGAATTTACACTCTGATTAATGGACCAATGAATTATTAACAAATAAATGTGTTTTATCAGTGTATCTATATTCAAAAGTATCTACCCCAATCTTAAGAATGTATCGAACGATATAACTGGATTGAAAGGCTATTTATGTTTTTAGAACTCTTTGCCTTTTTGGACACACCCAGGATTTAACATTCCCCCCTTTCCCAACGGTAAGTCCTGCATGTAAACAAAGGGGTAAACTGAATAACTCACATTTCTTGCCCTAGAGGCTGTAGGGGAAATAGCATCCCTAGAGCCAGAGTTATTTGACCTTTTGACTATTTTGAACAAAATGTTTTTTTTAAGTTATTAATCGGTGTTGGGGGAGGGGGGAATGTAAAAAGGCCAGGGGGCTAGGTGCCATCTGATCAATCTTCAAAAGAGGGATTTAACATTCCCCCCTTTCCTAATAGTAAGTCCTGCATGTAAACAATGGGTAAACTGAATAACTCACAATTCTTGCCCTAGAGGCCGTAGGGGAAATAGCACCCCTAGAGGCAGAGTTAATTGACCTTTTGACTATTTTGAACAAAATGGTTTTTTCAAGTTATTAGTCGCTATGTGGGGGGGGGGGGATCTAAAAAGGCCAGGGGGTTAGGTGCCGTCTGATCAATCTTCAAGAGGGGGATTTAACATTTCCCCCTTTCCCAACGCTACGTCCTGCATGTAAACAATGGGTAAACTCAATAACTCACAATTCTTGCCCTAGAGGCCATCGGGGAAATAGCATCCTTAGAGGCAGAGTTATTTGATCTTTTGACTATTTTGAACAAAATGGCTTTTTCAAATTTTTAATCGGTGTAGGGGGAGGGGGGAATTTAAAAAGGTCAGGGGGCTAGGTGCCGTCTGATCAATCTTCAAAATCCCTCTCAATATACCCTGAAAGTATCAACTTAATACCCTCAAACACCCCCTTAGATATTATTGATGCACCCTTTTGGCAATTACATAGTGTGTTTTGGTTTATTCGACAATCCCTCCAGCGTTTCCTGAAAGTCTCAAATTAATGCCTTAAGCATTTTCTCAATGTAATAACAAGCTTTATATATAAAAATGAGCAACCTCCGTAACCTACACCCTCGCTACAGGGGCTGGGGGGGGGGGTATGTCATTCCCGAAAGCATGGTTATTTGACCATTAGATAATTTTGACCAAAATGGCTAATTCAAAATATCCATCTATCATTTATTGGAGAGGGAGGGGATGGGGCTAGCTGCCCTCCAATCACTTTCTTCGCGTAAAAAGGCTACTTAAACTTTCATTTTCCAATTGATTGAGTCCCTTCAGAAGTTTCTGCGATCACCCCTTCCATATGAAGTAGCTAAAAAAAAAATAATAATAATACACCAAAGCCTTATGGCTTATCACTATAGTAACGGTGGAGCCTTACCTACGATTTTTTCTTTCTTTCCTCAGCGTGACGAATTTATAGCTTCATTTTCTTTTTATCACATTTTTTAGGCGAGGATCAAAACTGTCAGAACTAGCACTTTTTACGTTTCCTGCTGCTTTTTCAAACCTGTTATATCAGGTTTTAGCCTTATAGGGGATGAAAATTTATCTACTTCATTTTCTAATATTTTGTGAAATAAAGTAAATAGTGAAAAATAAATTATACAACTAACCGCATAGAATATTTTATACAAGTACTTTTAGAATTGTTTCTTAATATAAGGATTAATGTAAAACGAAGCATATCTCAAAGGTTTAATACAAGTCTCTTATTTTTAGAGAGATATTGATGACAAAGGCTTTGAACGATTCGTTGGATTGAAAGAACGTTGGCCTCATCTAAAAGCATTAGTTGCCGTAGGAGGCTGGGATGAAGGTGGTGAAAATTACTCAAACATGGTGGCGCAACAGTCAAGGAGAGATTCCTTCACTGCCAGCGTTTTAAGTGAGATTTAGATTTTACTCCTCATTTAGAAAGAACGCAACTTTTACACATATATATTTTATATAGATTAATGGCCTCTGATCTCGAAGTAAGCACCGACACAGCGAGTAAAGGCGTGATGAGCCCGTAAAAACTGTGCTAACATTTTTTTTTAAGATGCAAAACACACAGATGTTGACGAGCAAAAATTTGTTTTCAAAAATTCGAAAAGATAAATATTTTAGTCTAAAATCAAAATAAACAAAATTTGAGCAGCATTAAGAAATTCCGCAGAAATCACAAAGCAGTTCAAAATTACGAGCATTAAATGAGGAAGTGTGCACCTTTTACTTTCATATTCACCATTTTAAAATCTTACTCTAATTCACCCACATATTCAACGATATTTTTGCTTGTTGACAATAATTTTGTATGTTTACAAAGATGTGTTTATACGAAAATTGTTACCAGGAATTTCTCTAAGCACGGCAAAAGCACACCCCAAAGTTCTGGTAAAATTATCGGAGGGTTTTTAAGGCACTATTCCACCTATTTGAAATAACACAACTTATACCACGCACAGTGAAATTCATCAAAGCGTGGCATAATTGCACCACACATGGCATACTTCTGCCACGCTTAGCAATCTCTACCTGGCAACCTATTTATGGATTTATTACCTAATAATCTTGGAAAATTGTGAAAAAAAGGAGCCAACCTCAAACAAATTGCTATACAAATGATTCTTTCACTACCCGGCCCAAAAATATGTGCTGATTCCGAATCCGACAAATTTTGCCACTCTAGCTCTTTCACAAATTTGAGTTATTTTAGGTTGACTTTGAGGTTGACGTAAAAACTGTTGATTGACTAAATACCAGCAAATGTGATTAGATATGTAGACACCAGGCAATATAGAAAAAGCACTGCAACACGCGAACAGGTAGACAATCACCAGGCATCTAGCAGGTTTGGTAGTAACAATAGTATTGAATCAATAGCAAGATCCAAAAAAGAATGGGAAACGGATAAGAGTGGAAACTTGTGACAGTGCTACAAAGGAACATCACTAACGCTATCTAACGGGTAGTGGTTTTCTTCCTTTTTCTTTTAAGCCTGCTCTGAACTACTGCTCACCTGTCCTTCCAGGTACCTTAAAATGTAAGGGGGCAATGGATTTAAATTTACAGAGTATAGGAGGGGGGGGGACCGTGTTTTTTAAAATCTTGGGGGACGGGGTGGGGGAGCAAGTTTGTTTCAGTCGATATTTACAATATAACACCAAAAAGTTTTTTTTTTCACTAAAAAAAGTTATATTCCAAGTTTGAGGGGGCATTTTTCACCTCCTACCTCAATTTATGTACCTGAAGGGAAGATAAATTGAATAAAATTTTGACACTAGTAGGCTTACAACGCGAAGTCAACTTGTCTATTTATGCGGCATACATTTTCCCAAACTGGTGCCAGCTAGACCTGCCGTTGAAACTAGATCTACTTTTTTCAGATCAGACTTTGATTTAAAATAATTCTTAGACAAAAATCTAATTAATTTTCAGTTTCAGAGAAATTCTTAAATTAACTACTAAATTTCTTTAAGGTTTTCTACTTTTTGAATGAAGTCGGCGAACGCTAAACTGTCATTGGCCACTTAGATACTGCCACGTTCATTCGCCGATGACCCAACTCCCATACATTCCCAATCTCTTTAACCAGATCTAAACAACACAGTGCTTGCCTACTACTTCGAACGCCAGAACAGGCTCCTTTTTAAAGAGATTAATTTTAGAAAAATTTCCACAAAACAAGTTTTTCAAAGAAAAGTAAAGACCTCCATTAAGCAAAAAATGAGCAGAAATAAAGTAAAATAATCTTTCAAGCGTAAAACTACCACAAATCACCATGAATAAATAAATGAAAGTCAAAACGAACAGAAATTACAATAAATAAAAGATTGAAACTCAAAACGAGCAAAAATTAACATGAGTAGGGCTGATAAACCCCATGCCTTATCAAGACCAGAACATAATTAGCACTTTACTGAAAAAACAAATGACCGTGTTTTAATATACAGTTTAATATACATATACAGACATTTATGTTTTAAAAAAAAGTTTTAATCATTTTTTTAAGTAAAAACAGTGAAAACATTTTAAATGTATTCTGTTTCAGTAAAGTACCAATTATTTTTTTGTCTTGAGAAGGCATGATGACAAACAATATTGTTTAGTTTAATTTTATACTTCATCAGGTTGACCTAAAAAATAACACTTATTGAAATTATTTTAAAATTCTATCTATGCATCGAAGTCTATATAACCACCCTTTCCAGAAAAACTTCAAATGTTAACAATGGTCAACTAGTATAGCTTATAGCCCTTGCCTTGAAGGGTTTGGGGGATGTCATCCCTAAAGTCATAATTACTAGACCCTTTGATTGGATGTGTTTGGGAAATTATGAACGTGGAGGGGGGGGGGGGCTGGTTTCCCTCCAAATATTTTCGACAATTAAAAATGGCACCAGAACTTCTGGTTTTCAATCCAATGAGCCCTCTCCGAAATTTATACCACCACCCTTTCCATAAAAACCTTATATGCGCCCGGGCATAACTTACAACCATTCCCCTAAGAGCTGCGGGGGATGAGGGTCTTAATCTTCAAAGACATAATTACTGGACTTTTCAACTACGTTAAACAAACGGCTATCACAAATTTTGATTGGATGTCTTAGGCAAACGATGGGTGTGGGGGGGGCTGGTTGCCCTCTCATCACTTTCGACTATTAAAAACGCACTAGAACTTCTGACTACCAATCCAACGACCCCCCTTCGAAGTTTATACGACGACGCTTTCTATAAAATAGACGTATATACGCCCAGGACATAACTTAAAACCCTTGCCCTGAGGGCTCTGGGGGTTGTCATCCTTAAAGGCATAATTTCCAGACCTTTCAACCACGCTGAACAAAATGGCTATCTCAAAGTTTGGATTGAATGTGTTTGGGAAATGTTGGGCGTTGGGCTGGTTGCCCTCCAGTCACTTTCGGCTATTAAACAGAGCATTAGCCCTCTCAGTTTCAAATCGAATGAGCTCTTTCAAAGTTCCTGCGATAACTTCTTCAATACGAAGTGCCCTGGTCTAAAGAGAAAAAAATACATTGTGTCCACATCGCTCTTTACTTAGGCAGCACTATTGCGCTGCCTATGACAAAAGACATTTAAGGGCAACCAGCCTTGTCTCTTGCCCTTGGTTGCTAGCTGCCTCCAGCAGTACCCTCGGAGTACATCCAATCAAATTTTAAGATAGCCGTTTTGCTTAAAATTAATAAAAAAAAATTCAGAAAAATGAGTTTTTCAAAGAAAAGTAAAGGCCGTTTTAAACGTTTTAAGCTCAGCAGATACAAATACCTGTTAAAATTCAAACTCAAAACGACCAGAAGTTACTATTAACGAATAAATGAAACCCAGAACGAACAGAAATTAAATAAACAATCATAGCAGAAAACATACAACAAGTAATAACATAAATGAATAAATCGATCTTAAAGCGAGTAATGCTTAGAATGAATATGAAAACCAAGCTCGAAACGGAAAAAAAATTGGCTATTGAAGTATCAATGAAACTCAAAACAAACAGAAATTAAATAAAAAATCAATGCAAACAAACATGCAATAGATATTAATGTAAATGAATAAATAAATCTTAAAACGATTGAAAACAAAAATTGAATATGCAAACCAAGCTTAAAACGAACAAAGATCACTACAAACAAGTTCCTTAACTGTAAATAAAAACCAAAAGCCTACTGAGTCATTGGCGTTTAGCTGAAAACGAATTATATTACAAATATTTTCTTTTCCAGTTCTTACAGCATTGAAAAAAAAAAATAAAATAACAGTGAAATAAATTCTTGAACGGATAAATCTTTCAACAATTATTTTCATTATACATTTAATATTCAATTTGATGTTGTTTATACTTTCCAAGTACTGTTCAAGACGCATATAGTTTTCAGTAAAGCGCCAATAACGCAGTAAGTTCCAGAATTTTACAGAGAGAGAAGCAGGTGATACTCTTGTTTGTAGTGATTTTTGTTCGTTTCAAAGCTTGTTTTGTATATTCAATTTAAGTTTCACTCGTTTTAAGATTTATTTAATAATTTACATTAATATCTATTGTATGTTCGTTTGCATTAACTGTTTATTTAATGTCTGTTCGTTTTAAGTTTCATTTATACTTCAACAGGAATTTTTTTTTAAGCTTAATTTTCATATTCAATCTAAGCCTTACTCGCTTTAATATCTATTTATTCATTTATATTATTACTTTTTGTATGTTTTTGCTATGATTGTTTATTTAATTTCTGTTCGTTTTAGGTTTTATTTATTCTTTAATAGTAATTTCTGGTCGTTTTGAGTTTGAATTTTAATAGGTATTTGTATCTGCTGAGCTTAAGTTTAAAATGGCCTTTACTTTTCTTTGAAAAACTCATTTTTCGGAATTTTTTTTAAAATTAACTATTATTCGTTTTTGATTGCAAAAATTTTGAAGTTTTTAAAAATTCATTATTTCAACATCAAACTTCTAAAAAAAAATCTAATGTTCATCAAAGTATCACAACTGGTATCAAAGTAACAACATCCAAGTGAAAAAATGGGTTTGTTTCAACCTCGAGTTTTTATTATCTGATGTTTGAACTATTTTTAGCAAAATGGCTATCTAAAAAATTTTATCTGGTGGGTTTGGAGAAAAATGGCGTGGGGGGGGGGGCTAATTAACCTTCGGTCTCTTTTTACTCTTTAAAAGTGAACTAAAACTTTCTATTTTCAATCAAATGAACCCTATCGGAAGTTTATACGAGCATCCCTTCTATAAGAACCATATATATCCCCAGAGTATAACCTACAATGCCTGTCCCTGGGCCCTGGGGGGTTGTGTCGATCCCGGAGTTTTAATATCTGATGGTTGAACTTTTTTAACAAAATGGTCACCTGAAATTTTTATCGGATAGGTTTATCCATCCGATAAACCCTTCTCTAACTGTAAAAGTCTAAAACCTATTGCGTCATTTGCGCTTTACTGAAAACCAATTTTATGACAAATAATTTCTTTTGTGCTTAATATGAAAATAAACTTTAAAATTATTGTAACATTTTGAACTGATGAGCTTTCAGCAATTAATGTTATTATACATCAAATATTCAGTTTAATTTGGGGCTAGTTGCCTTCCGATCTTTTTTCATTCTGAGGAAATGAACTACAACTTTTAATTTCCATTCAAATGAACCCTCTCTGAAGTTTATACGAGTATCCCTTTCATAAGAACCACATACGGCCCCAGGACATAGCTTACAATGCCTGTCTCCCGGGCCCTGGAGCATTGTGTCGACACCAGAGTTTTTGTTATCTGACCTTTGAACTATTTTGAAGAAATGGCTCTCTCAAAGTTCTTATCGGATGGGTTTGAGGAAAATAGGGCGTAGAGAGGGGGGGGCTATTTGCCCTTTGATCTCTTTTGACTCTTAAAAATTGAACGAGAGCTTTCAAGTTCCAATCATATGAGCCCTCTACCTTCCATAAGAACCATATATGCTCCCAGAGGAATACTTACAACGCCTGCCCTGGTTCCTCGGGGGGGGGGGGGTTGCGTCGATACAGGAGTTTTTCTTATCTGACGTTTGAACTATTTTTTAACGAAATGGCCATACGTAAAGGAGTTTTTGTTATATGATCTTTGAACTATTTTAACAAAATGACTACCTCAAATTTTTATCAGATGTATTTGGGGAAAAAAGGCTTGGGGGGGGGGGGCTGGATGCCCTCCGATTGCTTTTGACTCTCAAAAAGGGCACTAGAACTCTTGATTTCCAATCTTGATTCAATTCATTTGATTTTTTTCAATAAAGTACAAATTATATTCTGGCTTTTAGAAAGCATAGGGTTTTAGAACCCTAATCATGTTAATTTCTGCTCGTTTTGAGTTTGACTCTGTTATTTATTTTAATTTCTGGTCGTTTTTGGTTTCATTTATTTATTGATACTGATTTGTGGTAGTCGCATGCTTGTTAGATTATTTGATTATATTTTTGTTCATTTATGGTTTAATGGAGTTCTTTACTTTTTTTTAAAAAACTCATTTTGTGGAAAAAGTTTTTAATTAATTAAAAGAAATCAGATAAATGTATTGTCGTTTAATGTACTCGGGTATACATTACGTTTAAAGAGCATACTCGTGTGAATCTTAATAATATAAATGAATAACAAGATCTTAAAGCTAGTAATGCTTAGATTGAATATGAAAACCAAGCTCGAAACGAAAAAAAAAATTGGCTATTGAAGTATCAATGAAACTCAAAACAAACAGAAATTAAATAAAAAATTAATGCAAACAAACATGCAATAGATGTTAATGTAAATGAATAAATAAATCTTAAAACGATTGAAACTTAAATTGAATATGCAAATCAAGCTTAAAACGAACAAAGATCACTACAAACAAGAGTTTGGGTATCACTCCCTTCTCTCACTGTAAAAGTCTAAAACCTATTGCGTCATTTGCGCTTTACTGAAAACCAATTTTATGACAAATAATTTCTTTTGTGCTTACTATGAAAATAAGTTGCGTCGATACAGGAGTTTTTCTTATCTGACGTTTGAACTATTTTTAACGAAATGGCCATACGTAAAGGAGTTTTTGTTATATGATCTTTGAACTATTTTAACAAAATGGCTACCTCAAATTTTTATCAGATGTATTTGGGGAAAAAAGGCTTGGGGGAGGGGGGGCTGGATGCCCTCCGATTGCTTTTGACTCTCAAAAAGGGCACTAGAACTCTCGATTTCCAATCGAATGAGCCCCCTTTGAAGTTTATACGACGTCTCCTTCTATATGAAGTGCATCTGAGAAAAAAATAAATGGAGTGTGGGGGATGGCTAGCTGCCCTCAAATCACTTTTTAATGTGAATTACAACTTTCAATTTCCAATCAAATGAGCCCTCTATGAAGTTTATACGAGCATCATCTTACAATGCCTATCCCCGGACACTGGGGGGGCTGTGTCCACACCGGAGTTTTTTGTTATCTGAACTTTGAACTATTTTTAACAAAATGTCTATCTCAAAATTTTTATCTAAAGCATTTAGGGCGTGGAGGGGGGAGGTGGTTACCCTCCGATGTCTTTTGACTCTTAAAAAGTGATCAAGAACTTTCAATTTCCAATCAAATGAGCGCTCTCCGAAGTTTATACGAGCATTCCTTCCGTAAGAACTACATATGCCCCAAGAGCATTACTCATAACACCCTCCTCCGGGCGCTGGGGGGTTGCGTCGATACAGGAATTTTTCTTATCTGACCTTTGAACTATTTGTAATAAAATGACTGTTATAAACACATTATCGGATGGGCTTGGGGGAAAAGGGGTGTGTGGGGGGGGGTCTAGTTGCCCTCGGATATCTTTTGACTCTTAAACATTAAACTAGAACTTTCAAATTCCAATCAAATGAGCCCTCTCTGAAATTTAGATAAGCATCCCTTTGATAAGAACCATATACGCCCCCAGGACAACACTTACAACACCTATCCCCTGGGCCCTGGGGGGAGTTTTCGTTTTCTAATTTTTGAACAATTTCCAAAAACTGGCTGTCTCAAAATTGTAGCAGATGGGCTCGGGGAAAAAGGCCGTGGGGGGAGCTAGTTGTCCTTGACTCTCTTGACTCTTAAAAAGTGAACTAGAACTTTCAATGTCCAATCAAATGAGCCCTCTATGATGTTTATGTGAGCATTCCTTTCATAAGAACCTTACATGCTCTTAGGGCATAACTTAGAATGCCTTCCCCTGGGCCCTGGGGGGTTGTATTGACACCGAAGCTTTTCTTATCCGACCTTTGAACTTTTTTTTAACAGAATGTCTATCTAAAAATTTAAGGTTTGGAGAAAGAAGGCGGGGGGGGGGGGGGGGGCCCGGCCCTAGCTGCACTAGGATCTCTTTTGACTATTAAAAAGTGAGCTCGAACTTTCAATTTCCAATCAAATGAGACCTCTCTGAAGTTTATACGAGCATCCCTTTCATAAGAACCATATATGCCCCAGGGCATAACTTACAACGCCTGCCTCCGGGACCTGGGGGGTTTATGACGACGCCTGAGTTTTGTTATCTGACTTTTGAACAATTTTTAACTTAATGGCTATCTCAATATTTTTATTGGATGTATTTGGGGAAAAAGTGGCGTGGGGGGGGGGGGCTAGTTGCCCTCCAATCTCTTTTGAGTCTAAAAAACTGAACTAGACTTTCAATTTCCAATCAAATGAGCCCTCTGACGCTTTTACGAGCATCCCTTCAATAATAACCATATATTCCCCAGGGCGTAACTTACAACACCTGCCCTCGAGCCCTGGGGGGCTGTGTCAACCCTGGAGTTTTCGTTATATGGTGTTTGAACTATTTTTTAAAAAAAAGTCTATCTCAAAATTCTTATCAAAAGGGTTTGAGGAAAAAAAGCGTTGAGGGGGGGGGAGGGGGGCTAGGTGCCCTCCAATTTCTTTTGACTCTTAAAAATGAACTAAAACTTTCAATTTCCAATCAAATGAGCCCTCTTTGAACTTAATACGAGCATCCCTTCCATAACACCCAAATATGCCCCAGGGTATAACTTACAACGCCTGCCCCCGGGCCCTGGGGAGTTGTGTCGGCACCGAAATTTTTGTTGTATGATGTTTGAACTATTTTTAGCAAAATAGCTAACTCAAAATTTGTACCGGATACATTTGGGAAAAAAGGATTTGGATTTTCTTAGAAAAGGATTTCCTTAAGGATTGTTGAGGAAATGTCGAACCAAATCAAAAAGTACCAAGTGCGTCCGGGTTGTCAAAATTTTGTATCTACAATATCTTAGTAACGGCAAAAAGGCATTACGTTGAGACTTTAGGGCACTGTTGAACTAAATCAAAAGGCACAATGTTCATCCAGGCTTTGAAAAGGGTGTATGTGCAGTACCTCAGGAAAAGCTAAGAATATTAAGTTGAAACTTTCAGGGAATGTTGAGGAGGGTGTTTAACTAAACCTAGAGACGCTAAGCGCATCCAGGTTACCAAAGTTCACATAGTGTGCGAAAAATTACTACAAACAGGATATAGTATTTAGGCTATTTAAACTTTAAAAGGCTATCTGAACCTTTAAAGGCTGCCACATATATTTTAATTTCTTTCTTTGATAATTATAATATTGAAAAATAAAAATTGTTGTTCACTAAAATCTTGAATTATGAATCGCTGATATTCCAATGAGTTAATTTCATGATAGATTAAATATTCAGTTTATTTTTATTAAGTTTTTCCTATCATCTTGATTATTAGTGTGATTAAAATGTAGTTCTTATTTTCGTCGATGTTTTGACAAATTAAAAAACAACTGTTTTAAATACATGCTGTTTTCAGCAAAACGCAAATGGCCTTTAGAATTCTACTCCTGTTAGTAGCAATTTCGTTTCGTTCTACCATTTTTTGTATTAAAAATAAAAAATATGCAAAATTCATATATATGGCCATATAAAAGACTCTATGACCTGTATGTGTCGGGGGAAGAACTACAGAACTAAATCAACAGATACAAAAAAAATCACTCAAGTGGAAAACATTTGTCCACCATTCAAAATCAGCCGACACAAAGCCTTGAGAGATACTGCGCACACGGCAAACATCACTTACAACAACAACAACAACAAAAAATCCAAAAGAGTCAGGAGACGTCCATCCTATAATAATAATAAATAAATAAAAACTTAATTAATCTAAACAATAAAAAATGTTTGAAAATTATTTTCAAGATTTCAAACGAGTGACATTCTTGAACTGACTTACGTGGGTTATCCTCAACATTATGGCAAGCGTTTATCAGATTGAAGTCTAACCTCACCAATGGAGTAAATGGAATACCAATATTTTCTTGAATTGTGAAGATGATACTTTGACCAATAACTGACGAAAGATGGAGTCGTTTTTGGAGATTTAAAGAAAAGGGAAAGACGCACACGAAGGAATGTAGAGTGACTTTATATCAAGCAACGGGTGAGCTGTAGAACTATTTATTTCCTGTATAAGGGTTCTTGCTTTATGATATAACTTAACCTTGAAAGTGGTTTCACAAAAGAAGAAATAGTTGGCATCCATATAGTAGGACAATAAGAGATGTAAGATTGAAATAAGCAATGAAATGACATTTTTGAAATGGATCCAGGAAAAATATGTTTTTGCTTCCTCAAACTTTCAAGACTTCTTGAGATCTTCATTTTACGGGAGAAAATTAAAAACTCGATTTAGCAACATTTAGAGCAAGACAATTAGCATCGAAGCAATGGATGACTAACTCAAAAAGGTTCAATAGTTTAAGAAGCATCTCACGCCATAGGCGTATAGAAGGGGACAGAGGGGGCAGATAACCCTTCCCCTCCCTAGAACTTCAAATTTACACTAGATATGGCTGAAAAGCAGATAGTTGATAAAAAAAAGTTGAAAAGGGGTAGATGGCTAAAAAAGCAGTTGATAATAGGTAGATGGTTGAAAAAACTGGAAATAAACAGCTGGAATGACATAATAAAATCAAACAAAGAAGCGATTATCCATAATGTCTTGGAAAGATGTAGCTCCAATCCAAGAAAACTGATTAATGCTGAAGCTTGTTGATGATTTTTGGTAATTATTTATTAATGAAGATTTCATAGATGTGATAGAACTTGCTGGCAATGTAAGGTTTTGTGAATTGCCAAGTGAATTCTTAGGTCACTTCTGTTTTTGATTGATGATAATAACCTTTTATTGGTGGTTTAGAGAAAGAAGCCCACTGTTTGGTGTTGGCTATGTTATACTGAATCTTTCAGTGCTCTAAAAAGTCAATCGTTTTCACTGGATGTGGATACTCTCGTCGCTTTTAATGATGATAGTACCCTTGGTACGGCAGTAAGAACTTCATCACAGAATCGGCTGCCCCCCTCTCTAAGAGAAGAAGCTATGTACGCCCATGTCTCACACTCCGTTCTTACTGCCGTACCAAGGGTACTATCATCAATAAAACCGACGAGGGTATCCACATCCAGTGAAAACGATTGACTTTTTAGAGCACTGAAAGATTCAGTATAACATAGCCAACACCAAACAGTGGGCTTCTTTCTCTTAACCACCAATAAAAGGTTATTATCATCAATCAAAAACAGAAGTGACCTAAGAACAGACCCTCGAAAAACACCAAACTCAACTTCAGATGAAAAACAGAAAAGGGAATCTACAGAGATAGTTCTACCTGACAAATGAGAATCAAACAAAGCATGACTCTGTGCTCTTACACCATTATGTGATAGCTTAAAAAGCAGAGTCCCATGTGTTAAAGAATCAAAAGCTTTACCGACATTCGAAAAATAGCAGCTGGAATCAAACTGGAGTAAAGTGTGATTTGGAGAAAATTCAAGAGTTGCACATACATGCTCCATTGACTACTTAGCTTAAAAACCAAAGTGAAAATCATGGGAAAAATCTGTTGATAATTAGAGTAGGTTGATAATTAGCTGGATCATTCCATGGTGCTTCTTTTTATAAAACAATTATTTAAGCTTGCTTGAGAGAACTGGGAAAAATCCCATTTTCGAAAGACCGATTTATCTGAAGCAGTTTTCAATTACATTGACTTGAGACAAGGTGATATTTGTAATATGATTGCGACGGCGAAGAGCTGACTTGAAGAAGCAATAGTTTTTCCAGTATTGGCAAAATATGAAGTGAATGCTTCTTGGACAGACTACTCACCCTCAACAACCATGCCATTAACTGCATGACTTGGAGGGACAAAAGAAAGCCGAGAAGAAGGCTTAAGGACAGAATGAATCACCTCCCTCTTTTCTGGATATCTTTCTCGCATTCCAAAAATTTCTTTGAATAATAAAGGAAAAAGTCTCCTGGGCTTAGATTATGCTGATGATTTAAGCATCCTAGATGAAAATGTGAGCAAAATGAATTAAGTTTTAGAGGTTTATGAGTTCAGGATGCTAGAACAGGTTTGAAAATTAATGCTAAGAAGACTAAGTCACTAAGGCTAGGAATAAGTGAAGATGAAAATTTGACGTTGATAATGAAAAGATCGATCAGGTGGGCAGCTTCACTTACCTTGGTAGTATTATTAGTAAAGATGGTGAGAGCAGTGAAAATATAGTTGATAATAGGTAGATGGTTGAAAAGCTGGAAATAAACAGCTAGAATGACATAAGAAAATCAAACAAAGAAGCGATTATCCATAATGTCTTGGAAAGATTTAGCTCCAATCCAAGAAAACTGATTAATGCTGAAGCTTGTTGATGATTTTTTGTAATTATTTATTAATGAAGATTTCATAGATGTGATAGAACTTGCTGGCAATGTAAGGTTTTGTGAACTGCCAATATAACTTCAGCCCCTCACCCTTCATCACAGAATCGGCTGTCCCCCTCTCCAAGAGAAGAAGCTATGTACGCCCATGTCTCACACTCCGTTCTTACTGCGGTACCAAGGGTACTGTCATCATTAAAAGCGACGAGGGTATCCACATCCAGTGAAAACGATTGACTTTTTAGAGCACTGAAAGATTCAGGGTAACATAGCCAACACCAAACAGTGGGTTTCTTTCTCTTAACCACCAATAAAAGTAATTTTTGGTCGTTTTAAGTTTAAATTATAATTATAGAACTTTTCTATATGCCCCTCTTAAGTTTTCATACGGCATTTGAACTTTCCTTGAAAAACTTCTTTTGGAAAAATCTTTTTAATAAACTAACACATTTAAAGTCGAATCTCTGCATTGCTATTTATGTATATTGATTGGTAATCCGTTTTGATTTCTATTTGCAAATAATGTTTTATCAGAAGCACAAAACAAACATAGAATTGCGTAAGGAGGAGTTACAAAGGGTTTACAAGAAGAAAATGGAATTTACAAAAGTAAAAAGGGGCCTGTTATCTGATGGATAACTGAATGTCCTATAACACCCAACAATTCCGTTTCAGTAGTTGCTTTTAAGTTTGAAATGGATTTTTAGGTAATACTACGCGATCACAGGAAGTATGTCAAACATTATTTACCTACACACATCAAACTCTATTGACTGTGTTGCTTTTTTGCGTAAATCAGCTGTAAAGACTATACTCTGAAATATTACGTTTTGAAGATGTTTACCACATTTATGGGCTTTTAATTTAGCATATGTCAATCAATTCTAGTCACATTAAAACTAGAAAAACTTAAACATATTAATTTAAGAACAAACACAAAATCTTTTTCACTTATTTGAATTCTCTATCTTCATTGAATAGAAAGCAAAATCTATAGAAATAAATAAATGAAAAAGCTGCGTCAGACTAAGAAATTATTTACATTCATTTAGTATGAAACAATGCAAAATAAATTCATAACCTTAGGTTAGACATCATTAAATAAATGTGGTTCAAGGGGTAAAACTTTTGTATTTTTTTGGGAAGAACTATTTTAAAATCGTACGCTTTGAAGGATTTGCATCCTTATTTTGGTCTTTCCAGGAATACGAGTAAAAGGAACCAATTAAGGTTAAATCAATTCCGTATATTGCGTTGAGTCCATTTAAAACTGTTGTTCCCACTTCTCTTAGCCGAGTGATTAGCATGCTAGGCTTCTAACTTCCTAGACTTGAAATCCTTTATCTGTGAGGACATGGGTTCGAGTCCTGGGGTCACTGGTAATAGTGGAGTAACTCTGTAACCTCAGCCAGAATCGAAACATCTCTACACGCCCATCGCACTTCCTGGCTGAACGGCTATGAAATGGAGATCAGCACCACAGGTAAGGGCTGTAAAATCCAATGTCGCATCCTTTACCTTTCTTACTTATCTTATTAATGTTAAAAGTAAAAATTTTACTCAACATTTCTATAGTCATAGTTTTACAGGCACTGTATATCGTTTTTAATGCTAGCATATCACATACACCACACTTTTAAACCATAATCAATTACAATCTATTATCTATTACAGGACTTCTAAATATGTACAACTTTGATGGTTTCGATCTAGACTGGGAATATCCCGGAGCAACAGACAGAGGTGGAACATTTGCAGACAAGGACAACTTCCTTTTGTGGGTGCAGGTAAGAAAGCCTTGTGTATGCTTTCTAGTTTGCTCTTTTCAAGAGAAAACAAAGAATAAAATGTATTCTTAAGAATAATATCGTACCAAAGAAAATACCTCTTTATATATGGCTCCTATTCAAGATAACTGGCAACAGCCTCCCTCCCTGAAACGAATCCTTGATGGTGTTAATGTCAAAACTGCATAAAATGACCGAATGATTTAGTTACTGCGTTCATTTTCACCGTTCACATCCAATCATTCATTTTACTAATAAGCGTTTCTTTTGTAGAACCTCGGTTTTACTTTTCGCTTATAAGCCGTTCTTTGAAATGCCATCCAACCATCTTTCGAAGTTGTTCTTAGAAAGACGAACTGAGTTCCATACGCCGTTTCATTAGTTGTTTTACTTTTGACCGCCAAGTTTTAAAATAACATAAATTGTAAAGTAAAACCATTCTTGCTGTGAGAAAGCCATCATAACCTGACTAAATTGTACAAATAGCAAAGCTTTATTATGACTTTTGGGTAATGGTAAAAATAACGAAGCATTATTTTGATCTTTGTGTAAGGAAAACAGACCTAAAATGGTGAAATCTGACTTGAATAATAGTACCCTTGATTCAACAAGGTCCATAAAATGCAAATAAACCAGTCGATTTCAAAATAAAAGTTCAACGACTAAATATTACGTGACAATATCACATGACAATATTAAATGATAAGAATCATAGGCAGCGCGCTAGCGCTGCCTAAGTAAAGGACGATGTGGTAACGATGTAACGATGAACGATGTAAGTAAAGAAACAATGCGTTGTTTTTTGGTTCTCCAAACCTGGGCAATTCGTATCGAAGGAGTTGTCGTAGAAAGTTCGAAAACGGCTAATTCGATTGCAAATTGGAGTGGCTAGTGCCCTTTTTAATAGTCGAAAGTGATTGGAAGGCAACTAGTCCCCCCCCCCCACGCCCATCATTCCCCCAAACACATCCAATCAACATTTTAAGATAGCCATTTTGTTCAGCGTAGTTAATTTCCAGATAGATATTATGTTTTTGGAAGGACACTCCCCACAACCCTAAGGGCAAGGGTTTTAAGTTATGCCCTGGGGATATAGAAGGTTTTCAAAAAGGGCTCATTTTTGATACAATTCTTGATACAAATCAAGCTTAAAACAAACTAGAATCACTGCAAATAAGAATTTGGATACTGCCTTCTTCCCAAACTGTAAAAGTTTCAAACCTTTTGGGTCATTGGCGCTTTCCTGAAAACGAATCATTTTCTTTTGTACTTATTACAACATTGAAAACATAAATAAAAATTACCGTAAAATTAAATTTTGAACTGATGAGCTTTTAGCAACTAATATCATTATCAAATATTCAATTTAATTTTATTAGTCTTTTCCAAGACTGTTCAAGACAAATATAGCTTCATTACAAACAAGAGTTTGGCTACTGTCTCCTTCCCTAACTGTAAAAGTTATTACATTATTGTAAATAAAATTACAGTGAAATAAAATGAAATACAGTGAAATAATA
>JAQQPU010012906.1:2763-25168 GCA_029168905.1 Artemia sp. Kazakhstan ARC1039
TTGGGGGGGGGGGGGGGTAAAGCATAGCATATATTAAATATGTAACCTAACCTAACCTAACCCAACCTAGGTACCTTTTAGTCCCCCTAAACCCCAAAAAAACTAAAGTTTAAATATAGTTCCAGGAGTGAGAAACCGTTTGTCTATACCTCACAAGGCAGCGAAAATCTTTTTTCAGAAAGATCTTTGCAATAAAATTGTTGCGCACTTACCGCTTTCTACACAAGAACCTAAATTTTTTCTAGCGATAAAAAACTTGTCAATATTTCAAATATAAAATAAATTTTTCGTAATCCTCTTTTTCAATATACCTGAATTTTTTGAGTGTTGAAATATAACAATGAGTGTGAGCGGGTTTTTTCTCGCAAATCCTTTTCCCAAATACTCCCAAAGTGACAATTTTTTTTTTTTTGGAAAACGAACTATGTGGAAGTACACGGTTAGGATGAAAGGCCTTTGGTTGGGACTATCCCAATTTCAGCTACCAAATCATATGCGTAGTTTAGGAGCAAAGTCCAAAATTTATAGGGGTTGTCTCTGTGGAATTTGCCTTAAAAGATCCTCGTAGATTTGATAAGAGTTTATTGCGGTACAATATACCCAGAAGCGTGGGAATATTCGTTTTGTTCTTTTATGAAGTCGGTCACCCGATAAAAAAGTCCGGATGCCTGTCACACCTGTTTGATTTACCCAGGAGTTTCTATGAATTTTTTTGGCGTACAATGAGAAAAATATTGAATTTCACACTGCGTTCAGCTTTTTTTTAGCAGATATAAGAGCGATAACCTTATTCGTTTATGTATATTGTTGGTTTTTTCTCATCTCACACAAAGGCCACATACACAAAGCTAACTTTAAACTAATATACAAAGCAGCGTGAAAAAAAAAAATGAAAAAGAATAAAATTTAAAAATCCATCTTTAAGGATAGCTGAAACAATATGGTTCGGCTGATTCAATAGGGGCTTCGTTGCAAGACAGATAGACTTACAATTAATAGAAGTGTGGAAAAACCAAAAAGAGATTGAGATTGTTTTGGATTTCCCATCATCAGAATTACGACCACCTTTCGCTCAACGAAGGTTTAGAAGGGTTACGAACAAGGGCGGATCCAGGATTTTTTTTTCGGGGGGGTTTTTACTAATTTTTGACTCAGTTTTCGACTAATTTTACTGATTTTTACCTAGGTTTTACTAATTTTCGACTTATTTTCGACTCGGTCAATTTTTTTTTTTTTTGGGGGGGGGGGTTCAAACCGGGTAACCCCCCCCCATGGATACAGCCTTGGTTACGAAGGTTTTTGAAGTGTTTTCTTTTTTTTGCGAAATATGTTAATTCCATTTGATATTAAAGCTCCAAATTTTGTTTCTCTGACCTAGGGTTTTGCTTTTTTCTTTCTTTTTTTTTTAACCTGACAAGCAGTCTAGTTGAGAGCCAATAGGGATAATCAGAAACAGGCCTGACTAATCCAGTAAAATTATTTTAGGTTATGTGTTTATTAATTTAAAAAAACAAGGTTTTTCCGAGGGATGTAAAGAGTGAAGTTGAAACTTAAAACGGACAAAAATTATTACTTCACATCCTATTTAATATATATTAATATAACTAGTACAAATAAACCAACTAATTATGTTTCCCTATGCTTTTATGATTATACAAAACTAGCGCTTTACTGAAAACACAAAAGTCAAGTATAAAAAAGAGCATTATTGATTTAAGAGTCAAAAGTGAGTACATAGCCTGACAACACTAAACGAATCTATAAAGCTTTTCGTAGTCTTACACCAGTTGTGACATTAGTAACTTTCAGTATACAATTAAAATCATCTTAAAAACATAAGCGTAAAAAAAAATATTTTTTAATAACCACGGAGTAATTGAACAGCATACAGAAATTTTGGATTGATTTATCAAGCAGCATTTTGCTCTCACCAGCTATAATTATAAGAAATATAATTGTAAGAAATATGCCTTAGTATCACTTGAAATGAAGATCAAATAAGACATAATATGAACTCTGGAAATCCGATTACTTCTCTCTATACAAGTAGTCAGAGATCCAAGGCTCGCTATCGTTCAAAAAAGGGAAGGGGTGGCTCACATCAGCTGCAGTTGGTTTGAGGGTGGATTCTAGGGTAATCGGGGGCGGTTACCACGAAAATCGGGGCGCACAAGTTCAGACACGTGTAGAACATGGTCATTTTAGCCTATAAAGTCAAATTTGGCCTATAACGACGCCATACTGCTCTTGATTTTCTTACATGGTAAAATAAACTGAAAACTTTATAAACTTGACATATTCTGAATTCTAAGAAAAAGTACTTTCACCTGGTATTTTTAGTTTTTCCCCACAACCTTTATTTCTTTAGTTAACCCCTATTTAATTTGGAAAACAAGGTTTTTTTAATATACTTTTTCTTAGTTTTTTCGGTTTTTCTAAAACTTTTGCCTGCACAAGTATATTTTTTTATGCTTTATTTGAATTCTGCTCGTGATTACGAGTCAAACTTTGTGCCTCTTTTCCAAAAAATATTAATTCTTGAGCAACTACTTATTTTTTCTAAATAGCGTCATAGCTTTTAGAAATTAGCCTACAATGACCAAGGTTTTTTTTAAGTTTCTTAGCTGTTAACAAACAAAAATGAAAACGGATCAAACTGCACATCATTCGAACCGTCCGAATGTCCTTTACATGTTGTTAATAGAAACAAAGTCGAGACTTGAATCTGCAAGAATATATAAGTGTTTGAACAAGAAAATCCCCCCCCCCAAAAAAAAAGAAAATTTTCTGAATAGTGGCGTTTTACTTTAAATATTTTCAACACAACCTATAATTTTTATTTCACCAAACGTTAGATCGCTCTTTTCTGAATCAAATAATTTATTGACATTGTATACAACTAATACTTTTAACCAGGAAAAAAAAAACAGATGCCTCGTTCTGCGATCGCATGCGCGAATTTGGTTTCCACAGCAATAAAAAAAAGCCGAGCATCTTACATATTGGGTTTTACTTTTAGTTGCATAAAGTGCTTAGCCATAAAAGGCTTATTTCTCCTTTATAAGGTGAAAATCGTCAAGTTCTACATTAGTGCGAGCATGTGCACCCAGATATTCGTTTTAAGCACCTTAGATTACCCCGACATTCGTACTCAAACCAACTGCGGCTGATGTGAGCCATCCCCTCTCTTTTTTTGAACGAAAGCGAGCCTTGGGTCACTGACTATTGCATAAAGTACTGAAAACTACGACACAAAAGGAAAGGATTTAGGATATTTATCTGATCTAGCTAAAGGTAAGGATTCCGACAACAACGATTTTAGGGTGTGTCAGTTGTCTTGCGTGAGGTACACCATGTTGGTACAACTAGTTCTGAAGTATTTAAACAGATAGGAGATGCGTTGGACAGCACTGCTCCGCTTTTTTTCGAAAGTACAACGAGTCCAGATCTACCATAAGGAATCATAGCCTCTGGATCAACTATTAAATCTTATCCGTACCGGAAACGACTATCTTTATGCTGAAAGAGCTACGGACTAGGGATCACACATAAAAGCCACAAAAGAAATGATTCCGATTTTCTTCGCATCTGGAAATCAAATACGCCGCAGTTGCGCTTAACTACCTAGAAGAAATGCTACGCCTGCCTGAAAAAGCGTCAGAATTTCACAGAGAGTTTGTAAGTGACAATTCTGTTGTTAGGAAAACAATCATGCCGTTTTGCAGCATTGCATGCGATCTGGCTTTAGAGTCGACCGTGAATCTGGACATCAAAGGTCATCGAGGAATTTCTGGTATCGTTAGTGCGACAACGAATGAAAATACCAGGGATCGATATCTGGCTACTCTCCCCTTTCTCAAAGCAGTCACCAGAATGCTGAAAGCAAACCTGAATATGGATGACGAGGCAATGAAGCATCATGAAGGTACAACTGTCTTTATGAATCTGACAATAAAAGGTGAAAATCGGGCTATGGACTTGGTAGAGTTGCTCGGAAACCCACTCAAGACGATGAGAACAGAGGTGTACAGCTTTATGACAGGGGATAGAGCTCCAGAAGCCGTAGAAAATAGTCTGCTGAACTTCCGAAACATTGGCTTCGAAGCCATGAGCTCATATCTCGACGGAACATCCACGAAATTAAAAGTTGGTATAGTACAAACTTTCTCCTCTGTGGCCAAAAAAGGAAAAAAGAAAGAGCCACTAAAAATATTTTGGGGAAACTGAGCTGCTTAAACGAGCTCTGCGTCTTGCAAATTCAACACAAACTTCGTCCCTCTGTGAGCTGCTGAAGTACGAGCTACAGCCATATTCGGCCTCACTTGCAGCATTATCATCAAGTCGTAAGGAGCCTCAGCTACGTACTGGTACAAAGTCAACAGCCTTGAACTACATTCTGCAACAATCTGGCTTGCAGTCATGGCCAAAAATTATTCCACATACGCTTTTTGAAGACTCTCCTCGATCTGGCTGTATAGTTGATGTCATAAGGTGCTATCGACCAGAACAAAATGAGACGCTAGCAGATTTTGGAATAAGAGTTTACGATGGGATTTTTAGGAACATACCCGAAGCTTGTCAGTCTATACATTTGGTTGGTGACAGGTATGACGGTCTTAGTGACGATAGAACCCGTGATGACTACTCGTTCAACCTCAAAGAAGCATCTGGCTGTCGAGAAAGAAGAGGAGATCCAAGAGGAAATATTTCCAGCCCGTTCACTTCCTCCAGCAAAGTTGCAACACTCTGGGATGGGATTCTCAGTAGTCGCTCAGCCAAAGGTCGACTCTTGAAAGTTCTTTTTGAGGTCTGGGAGTACAAAATTTCGACCCGTCTGATGGTTCATCTCGCTGGAGGTTTCGCAAGTGGATATAGAGCTGTTACCGTGGCGCCCCATGGAAGCTCTGTTGATGACGATATCTCGTCTTGCCATGAGGAAGCAGACACTCGGGTGTTATACCACATAGCAGTTGCCGCCAGACGAAAAAGCACACTTGTGATAATACAAGCCAACGATACAGATATCGTCTTACTAGTTGCATACTACTTCCAGTATCTTGCTAGTCTCGGCCTCAAGCAGCTCTGGGTTAAGTTTCCGTGCTACTGCATACCTATTCATACGACAGCACAAAAGCTAGGAGCAGCATTTTGCAACGCCTTGCCGCTTGTCCACAGCTTGAGTGGATGTGACACCACATGCTTTCTGTATGGAATTGGAAAGGTCAGCTTTTTTCGAGCTGCGAAGTCTTCAGAAACTTTGCTGGGGTCTTTAGGTGATGAAGTTCGAGCCCTTGCAGAGAAGCCATCATCTGTGCAAAGTGATGGTTAAGTCAACGTCTGTAAGCAGCTTGTGATTACAGTGTATGGCAGAAGTGCGACTAACTTCAATTGTCTGAACGATCTTCGAGCACATTTGTACTCAAGATTGGAGGATTTGTGGCGTTTACCACCAACTGATATCTCGTTTCTACTTCATTTGAAGAGGTGCATGTTCCAGTCACTGATTTGGATTCAAAGCGACAAGTCCTGCATTGATTCACCTCAGGCTGCCGATATGGGCTGGAGAATTGAAGATCATGAACTGAAGCCAGACCTAGTTTCTACGATGCTGCATGGGCTAGCATCGCTTTCTTTTTGCAACTGTGACAACACGAGGTGCGGCTCGCACTTCAAATGCTCCAAAATAGGTTTCTGTGACAGCGCATGCAAGTGTGGTGCTGACCCCAAAAAATGCCTACTTTCCGATCTGAATCAGAACGAGTCCGAAGAAGAAGATGAGCCACCTTTTCATGTTCAGTTTTAAATATTTAAAGTTTTGATATTAAACTGCTAATGCAGTCGTCTAAACCTTACTTTCAGCTGATCGTGACATTTCCCGTCTACTACATCAGTGGCCACTGACCCAATCTAACAGATTGGATCATTGGCCCCTGGTATGCTGGGATTTAAAGAAAATAGTATCTTAAATCAGCCCTAGTCACCTCTGCACCACACGGCTTCGCCACCTTGAGGCTCGTATATGAGTCTACGTAAGCCAGATTGTATCTACTACTACAGAAAAAATAAATAGTTGCTCAAGAATTAAGATTTTTTGGAAAAAGAAGTACATGGTTTGACTCGTAATGACGAGCAGAATTTAAATAAAGCATAAAAAATATGCTTTATTTAAAATATGCTAATTAGACATATAAAATTAGCCATTAGACATCACTCTAAAAAGTTCTAGCAGCCCACTCACCCTTGCTTTTCCACTTGAGACACGGCACCAAAAGTGCCGTTTTTAGTGCCATTTGAAACTTGTAGATGGTGGAATTTATAGGAAGAACGTAAATATGAGCAAGATTTTTTATATGAGCTGTCAAAAATCTATCTAAGATGTTCTGGTAGCCCGCTAGCCCCACCCTCGAGAAACGGCATAAAAAGTGCCTTTTTTCGTGCCATATGGCACTTGCACACGGCGAAATTTATATAAACCACGTACTTATGAGAAATAGCTTTTGAATAAGCTCTTAAACATCTTTCCATGATGTTCTAGTAACCCGCTAGGCCTGGAATAAAGAAGAAAAAATGACCGTTTTAACATTTTTTAACTTTTAGTTACTATACGCTGTGGTTCGCTCTTTACTAGGTTGCGGCTAATGCTTCAACCATGACAAAGAGTTCAATGCATATTCTCCTCAGAAACTAGTTAACATTAAAATCTGTGAAATCTAATAGATGGTAGAATTTTTAAAAACCTAGTAAATATAAGCAATAGCTTATAATTGAACCATTAAGCATCTATCTACGACGGTGTGGTAGCCTGCTAATGTTTCAGTAGCTTACTGATGAGCAGACGATTTATGAAACTTACTAAGGGGGCTGGGAGGGGAGTGTACGAGAGGGGTTATTGTGAACCTCCAGTTAAGGGATTGGACACATAACTATTACAATGATACCTGTTTTGTACTTCAGAGCTTTTCCACTTATGATGTGGCACCATAAGTTTTGTGTTCAGTGCTATATCGCACTTACGAATGTAAAATTGAAAATAAACACATATATAAGAGGAATAGCTTTTAAATGAGTCATTAAACATCACTTTTATAAGTTTTGCTAGCCCAATAGCCCCACACTGTAAAAAAAAATCGTTTGAGATTCAACAATAATTGTTTGTAATGTTTATCAGCAACAAAATTGGAATTTAAACAGCTGAAATGGAATAGATAGATAGATCGATAGATTTATTTTCCATATATCAGTAAAATAATTTTTTAACCCTTTCCGACGAAGTGGTTCCAACGTGAAACCACCTTTTTATATTTTTTTACCATGATCAGTATGTGGTAAAAATAATAAACCACTGGTCTAGCATATGCCTAGCAACGTTATCTGACGGGCAAAATTTTATGGGCAGCCTAATTGACACCTAGTGAGGTGACACCTAGTATTTAGATTGGACCACGTGCTGTTTTTTAATAAAAAGTAAGAAAGTTTAAAATACTTGGAAAAAGTAGTATCTTTAATATTGTTTTCCTGTCAATTTGTTCTTTGTGTAGTAGAGTACAAGTTAGTAGCATCACAGCACAGTTCATATAATTATCCAGTAAGCTTATCGCAGATCATTTCTGGTCTTCGTTCTCGGTGCGAACAAAAAGCTCCTCCCACTTCTTCGTGCAGTTATTAATAGCGGGTTTCCACTTGTTTCCGATTGTTTCGCGTCTGACTTGTCTACCCGTGAAAAGATGTAAGCTACTCAGAAAGGTGTTTCGTTCACCCCAATTACTCGAGAGGAAAGGAAAGTTTGTTTTAGCAATAAATATGCTTATGGATGTCAGACAGTACCATCTTATCGAGATTTCTGGTCAAGTCACGATGAACTCAGAGATAATTACATCTCTGGACTGATGAATATAAGCCGTTTCAGCTGGTTTCTTGCTCATGTTCATCTCAATAACAATTTGATCTTACCTCGGAAAGGAAGTGACAACTATAACAAACTCTACAAGATCAGGCCTCTGATTGAAGAACTACGCTCAAGCTTTTGAAAGATTTAAAAGCCTACCAAAGAGCGGGCCGTCGACAAAAGCATGCTCAAATTCAAAGGACGCATTGCTTTCAAACTGTATATGCCTATGAAGCCCATAAAACGAGGCTACAAGATCTGGGTCAGAGCAGACACGCACGGTTTCGTTTGTGATTTTTAGGTCTACACCAGGAAGTTATCTGACATTAGAGAGTTTGGACTTGGAGAACGAGTAGTTATCGATCTTACCACGGGATTGGAAGGCAAAAATTATCACATTTATTGTGACAATTTCTTCAGTTCAGTAAACCTCATGGAAAAAAGGAAGAAGAACAAGCTCTAATGCTGGGGTGCAGTTCTGGCAAACCGTAAAGATCTACCCAAACTCAAAGCCGAAAAAGAGCTGAGACGAGGTGATTCGGACTACGCTGTGAGTTCAGATGGAATTTTTTGTGTATACTGGAAGGACAAATTTCTTTTGATGATTCATAAAGGAAGAGAAGTGACACAGATCGGTAGGAAGGAGAAAGATGGATATATTGCCCAAGTTACATGCCCAAACGTGGTCGTCGAGTACAACAAGTTTATGGGATGCGTCGACAATGCTGATATGTTGAAGTCTCAATGCGATTGACAGAAAAAGCAGAAAGTGGTGGCACCGCCTACTGTGGCACTTCATAGACATAACAACGATCAATGTCTTTGTCTTGTTCAAGTTGTCCACTATACCAGATGCTAACAAGATGACGTTGAAAGACTTTAGATGTCGCATTGTTACTGGTTTGGTTGGAAGTTATTTGTGAAAGGGTGAGAGAGGTCGGGCATCCAGAAAATTGAAAGTTTTCCCCAAATTCAAGCCTTACGTTCCTCCATAAAAGAGATTGGATCAATAAAAAACACTTACCTGTTCAAGCTACTTCAAGAAGATGTGCTCAATGCAGTACAAAGATTAAGCCCCATCGCACAAAATAGCAATGTTCAGTTTGTAAAGTTCTATTGTGCATGAATTACACAAAGAACTGCTTTAGTTCTTTTCACTAGAAGTGAGGTTTTTTCTGCATATGTTTCAAAGTGGTCTCTACCAGACACCACCTTATATTTCATTTCATAGTTAGAATAATTTTTTTTTAGTTCAATAGTTGTTGGTTTCTAAGCCCAGGGACACAGGAAACGTAAAAAAAAGCGAAATTTTCTGACGATTTCATAATTCGTGCCGGAAAGGGTTTTTTAAGGCATATTACAAAAATGTAAAATGTAATTTGGTCTCATTACAAAAATGATGTTCATCGCAAAAACATAAGTTGTTCCCAAAAAACGATTTTCGTTATTAATTAGAAAAAATTGAATTCAGAAAGCAATATATTTTCACCGTTAGTACTATTAAGATTAGGGTAGCATATTAAGAAATTTTCTACCAGCAGAAACTAAAAAAAATGTATTTAAAAAAAGCAATTGTAAAAGTTAAAAGATAATTTTTGTACATAAATTTCTCCGTGTTCATTTTGCAGACAAGAAAGCTCAACTTATTTCAAAGTAAAAATATATTTCCTTATGTGTATAATTATCTTTTTATACTCAAAATTCAATTAGCATTTCCCTTTTCAAATAATATTAACATTTTGATTACTAAATATCAGTATATGTATATTAAACTGACAATGCACATTCATTTGTATTTTTTTCAGTAAAGTGCATATTATGTTCTGGCCTTGGGAAGGCATAGGGGTTTTGAGCCCAACTTATGTTAATTTCTGCTTTTTTTGAGTTTGACTCGGGTATTTATTGTAATTTCTGTTCGTTTTGGGTTTCATTTATTTATCGATGCTGATTTACGGTAGTTTCACGCTTCGTAGATTATTAGATTTTATTTTTGGTCATTTTTGTTTAATGGAGTTCTTTACTTTTCTTTGAAAAACTTATTTTATGGAAAAAGTTCTTTTAATTAATTTCTGTTCGTTTTATATTGACATAGTCGTTTCAGGAAAAATAATACTTTAAATCTTTTCGGTTTTTTAAGACTTTATAGTTTGGCCTGCTATTTGTATGCTGGAGAAAAATTTTTCAGCATTTTTTAACAACATACACCCTTTTAAAAACCTCGACACAAACAGTAGTGTTTAATTTCGTTTCATACCTCCTCTAGTTGATCTGAAATGGAAAACTTGATACCATTCGCAAAAAAATCTACTTACTTTCTTTGATAGCTTGGATACACTTACGCTATTCTGACTTGGTTTAATTTTAAGAGCAGAAGTAGTCCCGAAAGTTTGAACATAATACCCTCAGTCGTTATTGGGATACTGCTGAGATGCCTTATTGGGAATTAGCATTAACACAGTGCATTTTGATTCAATCTTAAGGCAACATTTAGTTTTTAAACATAAAGGGGAATGGGAGGATGGGCGTGGGAGGGGGATTAGTTGCCCTCCAAACACTTTCAACTATGAAAGAGGGCATCGGCCCCTTCTATTTTCAATCAAATGAGCCCTTTTCGAAGTTCCTACGAAAACTCGTTCGATATAAAGTGCCCTGGTCTAAACTACAATAACAAAAGAAAATCATACATTATACTCACATCGATCTTTACTATAAGAATTTCAAGCCTTCCAATCACTTTCGACTATTAAGAAGGGCACTAGGCCTTTCGATTTCCAATCGAATGAGCCCTTTTTGAGTTTCTACGACAACGCTTTGTATAAACACCTTATATACCCCCAGGGCATAAATTACAACCATTACCCTAAGGGCTGTGAGGGTGGCTGTCATCCTCTAAGAAATAATTTCCAGAGCTTTCAACTACGGTAAACCAAATGGCTATCTCAAATTTTCGAATGGATGTGTTTGGGGAAATGGAGGTAATGGTGCTCGTCCGAAATCTGCTCCCCTGCATTCATTGCGTAGCAGAGCTGACTTCACGTTCCTCTGGATATCCGGCTAGCTACCAGAGAACTAAATGCACCTAGGGACGGTTGGGCTAGGAACCCTTCTCCGGAAATTACTTGCTACGAATGGAACTGAATATACAGCCTCGGATGCCCAACCTACTATCTCAATTGGACCCATGCCTGCCCAAGGACGTACCCCTTTGAACATCGTTGACCAAGGTGGCATTAATGTCGCCACCTGGAATGTGCTTACGCTGAACCAGCCTGGTTGTAAGCTTCTTTTAGAAAAAGAACTAAGAAGATACAAAGTGCCGATCGCAGGAATAACAGAAACTCACCTTACGGGAAGCGGCGAAGAAGATATTGGAGAAGGGCGGACACTGCTTTGGTCTGGTGGACCCCAAAGAAGAGGGGGAGTTGGCCTTGTTCTCAACAATTTCGCTCGGAAAACCTTATTGTCATTTACGCCTATCTCATCACGTCTACTGAGAGCGAGAATCGACGGCAAGCACGGGAAGATAACTGTTCTTACCTGCTATGCACCGACAAACAAGGCCAAAGACGAAGATAAGGACGACTTCTATGCGGTACTGTCCTCTGAGCTCTCCTCCGTACTTCCACACGACTGTCTCCTAGTCCTAGGAGATTTTAACGCTGGTGTGGCTAACAGCTCTGGTCTGTACGATGCTGCTGTTGGACCTGTGACAGTTGACGCTCTGAATGATAATGGTGAGCGGCTGCTCAGTTGCTGCATCACCCACGCTCTAGCAGTCACAAATAACTGGTGTGTGAGAAAAGACATTGCAAAGTACACATGGTACAGCAATGATGGCAGGACCAAAAAGATGCTTGACTATATCGTTGTTCGACGACGCTGGCTTTCGTCTGTCCAGAACTGCCGCTCAAACAGAGGTACCGAGCTCGGCAATGCCGACCATCGTCTCGTCTCTGCAAGGATAAAACTCTGGCTGAGGGCCAATAAGAGTATCTCCTCATCCACCAAGAAGATAGACACCTTTCGACTGAAGAAAGATCCCTCGGTTCGTGAACGGTATAAGGTTGAAGTCTCTAACCGCTTCGAGGCTCTCCAGCTGTGTTTAGATAGTCAGTATGGACCATTTTCAAAGACAATGTTCTCAGAGCAGCTACCGAAGTTGTGGGCTCAAAGCCGCGAAAGAAGAAAGAGTGGATTAGCAGCCAGACGTTTGAAATAATTGAGCAGAGACGGCGAGCGAGATTACGAGGAGATATGACCCTCTACAGACAGCTCAACAAACTACGCAACTCCTTGCTCCATAGGGACAAGAAAGACCTCATTGCGGGTAAAGCTGCTAAGCTCGAGCAAGCTGCCCAAAAGAAAGACATAGGTGTAACTTTCAAGGTCCTGCGCGAGCTGACTGGCCAGCATGCCATGACGTCCACAAGCCTGAAAGCAGCGAATGAAGAAACTATATACGATCAGTCTCAATGTGTTGGTCTCTGGGAGAAAAACTTTAATTAGCTTCTAAACTCAGATCCGCCCGACTGTATTGACCCAATGCTTATTGCCGCAGCTGCAGAAGCTACCCCTGCCCCCGACGGTGCCGAATTTTCTCCTGAGGAGATTAAATTGGGAGTGAGCAAACTTAAAAACAATAAAGTCGCTGGCACATGTGGCATCGCTTCAGAGCTATTTACTACGGGCGGCCCTGTAATGATACTTTGGCTCCAGATAGTGTTCAGCGTAATCTGGCGCACTGAAGTTATACCGTCAGACTGGAATAAAGGAATAATCGTGCCAGGGTTTAAGCACAAGGAAAGCAAGACGGATTGCAGCAGCTACCATGGTATCACCCTTCTCTCTGTTCCTGGAAAGCTGTTTGCAATGCTCCTGTTGAAACGTGCATTAAGTTTCTTACATGCTTTGCGCCGCCCCCAAAAAGCCGGATTCATGCCAGGAAGATTGACCACTGAACAGATTCATACGGTCAAACAGATCGTTGAGAAGACACTGGAATTCAACAAGAAAGCTTACATAGCTTTCATTGACTTTCGTTCTGCCTTTAACACTGTTGACAGGCAGTCCCTTTGGCTAATCCTGAAGGCTGTGGGCCCACCAACAAAGATAGTCAGCCTCTTCAAAAAACTCTACCGCAGCACACAAAGCGCCGTCCTTGTTAAAGGGAAGCTTTTTTCTTCCTTCCCCATTAAAAAGGGTGTACAGCAAGGATGCGCTGCTGCACCTGAGCTTTTTAACTGCGTCATCGACCACATTTGGAACGAGAGACACCGTGTCCGCCCTTTTGGCATAAGCTATGCCGGGAGGACTTTGTCTGATGTTGAAATTGCCGACGATGTAGCCGTCCTTAATGAAAATATCGACCAACTTAAGTCTGTACTCGAGACACTCTCCTCCACTGCCTCCGCAGTTGGGCTGCAAATCAACTGGAAGAAAATGAAGATCATACCCATAGAAAAGACTGCATCTGTGTCACCCTTAACTGTTGTGATCAACGGCCAAGCTGTTGACGTGGTAAGGCAGTTTACTTATCTCAGATCAATTATATCATCAAATGGCACACTTGACGCCGGAATCTCAGCCAGATCCGCCAAGGCAAACTCTGTATTAGGATGGCTCCTGAGAGCAGTCTTCCACGAACCGCAAATTAGTCCCCTTACAAAATCCCGTATCTACAACGCCACAGTCTCAAGCATCATGCTGTACTCTTCTGAGACATGGCCGATAACCCAGACACAGCTAAGAAAGGTCGATGCCATACAAACTTGCGTCGAGTTGAAGGCTTCAAATGATATGACAAGATCCGCAATACTGAGATCCTGAGGACCTTCAAGTTGGTGAACCTCTTCTCCCATGTAGAAGGTCGTTTTCTAAGATGGTATGGCCACTTACTCCGCCTCCCGCCAGCTACCCCTGCAAGGATCATATCAGACTTCAATCCCTCGATTGTCTGGAAACGTCCTCGAGGGAGGCCGCACACCAGATGGGCTGATGCTATAAATCAACGCCTCTTCAACCGCAACATCGACCCAAATGAGGCCCCATCCTTAGCCCTGGACAGGGCTGCTTGGAGAACACTGACAGCGCGGTCAACCAGTTCTCTCTGCGTTGGGGACCCTGCTGAGCAAGAGCGATAAAGTAAAAACTAAAGTAAGTTTGGGAAAATGGTGGGCGTGAGAGGGGCGTTAGTCGCTCTCCCATCACTTTCAACTATTAAAAAAGGCAATAGTCAATTTTCAATCAAATGAGCCCTTCTAAAGTTTCTACGACAACACTTTCAATAAAAACCTTATATGCCCCCAGGGCATAACTTACAACCCTTGTCCTGAGGGCTGAGGGAAGGGGGTGGGGGGGGGGGGGGGGTTGTCACCCTCAAAGACCTAATTTCCAGAACTTTCTGCTATGTTGAACACAATGGCTATCTGAAAATTTTCATTGGATGTGATTAGGGGAATGGTGCGCGTGAGAGGGTGGTTAGTTACCCTCTAATCACTTTCTACTATTAAAAAGGGCACTAGCCCTCTCAATTCCCTATTTAATGAGCCCCTTTTGAAGTTTTTACGACAACTCTAACTATAAAAACCTTATATGCCCCCAAAGCATAACTTACAACCTTTGCCCGGGGGGTTCTGGGGGGTTTGTTATCCTTAAATACATAATTCCCAGAACTTTCAACTACGTTGAACAAAATAGCTATCTCTAAACTTTGATTGAATGTGTTTGGGGAAATGGTGGGCGTGGGAGAGGGTCAATTACTCTCCACTCACTTTCAACTATTAAAAAGGACAATTTCAATTCCCAAACAAATGAGCCCTTTTTGAAATTCCTAAAACAACCTTCTATATAAACCTTATATGCCCCCAGGGCATAACTTACAACCCTTGCACTGAGGGCTCTGAGGGGGGTTATCATTCTAAAAGACCTAATTTCCAGAACTTTCGACTACGTTGAACAAAATGGATACCTCAAAATTTTGATTGGATGTGTTTGGGGAAATGGTGGGCGTGAGAGGGGGATTAGTTGCCCTTCAATCACTTTCGACTATTAAAAGGGCACTAGTCCTTTCAATTTCCAATTGAATGAGCCCTTTTTGATGTTTTTACAACATCGCTCTCAATAAAAACCTTACATGCCCCCAGGGCATAACTTACAGCCCTTGCCCTGAGGGTTCTGGAGGGGAGGAGGGGTTGTCATCCTTAAAGACCTAATTTCCAAAACTTTCAACTAAGTTGAATAAAATGGCTATCTACCAATTTTGATTGGATGTGTTTGGGGAAAAGATGGGCGTGAGAGGGGGGTTAGTTGCCCTCAAATCACTTTCGACTATTAAAAAGGGCACTAGCCCTTTGAATTTCCAATCGGTAGAGCTCTTTTTCAAGTTGCTACGACAAAGATTTCAATAAAAACCTTATATGCCCCCAGGGTATAACTTACAACCCTTGCCCTGAAGGCTGCGGGGAAGTGTCCTCCTCAAAAACATAATTTTTATCTGGAAATCAACTACGCTGAACAAAATGGCTATCTCAAAATTTTGATTGGATGTGTTTCGAGAAATGGTGGACGTAGGGGGGGAGGGCTAGATGCCCTTCAATCACTTTCGACTATTAAAAAGGGCTCTAACCACTCCAATTTCCAATGGAATGAGCCCTTTTCGAAGTTTCTACGACAACTCCTTCGATATGAAGTGCCCGGGTATGAAAAAAAATAGATAAATAAATAATACATTGTGCCAACTTCGTTCTTTACTTAGGCAGTGCTATTACGCTGCCTATCATACAGTGTCTTATATTTACATACAATGGTTATAAGCAAGGTGGCAAACCGTCTTGTTGGAATTATTAGACAATAAACTTGGTCTAATTCAATTCAGTAACAATAGAACACTAACTTAACCTGCAGAGAGATGTTTAGGGCGGTTACGAAAACTGTAGAGGTTATACAACATAGAGATTTAGTTTATGTAAAATGATAAAAAAGAAATTCAAAAATTCGTTGATGCCATTAGTGGCTAATTTTTTTATATGTTAAAATGAGCTTCGATTCAGCAACGGAATTTTCAGTCTTTCCTCTCTATGAATTCCAGATAAATATGTTAGTCATTGATATGGCTAATGAAAATTACAAAGTGTAATGACGGTAGATGACGAGCTAAGCGGTTGGTTTCGGGTAGAGTCCACTATGAAAGAGGATGATTTTTTTTTATTTATTTTGATTATTCTGCTGGATTTTGTTTTGGTTAGAACCCCATAAGAACATAGCGGCGAAGGATTGTGCTGGGAAGCTGAAATGACATCCGACTTAAACTATACGGGCAATTTTGAGTTAACGCAGAAACAGTGCAAAAAAATATAATAGTGTTCATCATACACTTAATAAAGAACGAACAAAACTAAGTCCTAAGATAAATGTAAAGAAGACAAAAGATATTGTCATAGGGAATGTTACTAAAGGTATTATGAAGGTAGGTGGTGAAAAAGTTAAAGATTTAGATATGACCTATTTCTTCAACGGTTTCGTAGCCTATCTTAATTGCTGTTAAGAAGCTTCATTTCAGTTAGAAAAAATATATAACTACTAGTGAAGGAAAAAGGATGTATAATAGACGTTCTCTCAAAGAGATAGGTTAAGGTGAATTTATGGCTTAACACTTGGTGACGAGCAGGAGCGGAATGTTCTATGGGACAGGGACGGGGGCAACTACCCCCCCCCCCAAGACCCCAGTTTGCCCTTCATCGCCAGCTGAAATTTAGCGTGTTCAAAAATTTTGTCATAACTAAGATAGGCCTACATAATTCAAAGATCCCAGATCAGTTTTCTTTAGTATACCATTGTCTTTATGGTACTATATGGCTCATTTTTCACTTGGTCATTTTCACTTGACTTGGGCTGGTCAGCTCCAACTCCCCATCCCCTAGGATTTTGACGAAATTACACCCCTGGTGGTGAGGTTCCAAACAAGACTGTATATGAAGGATGTACTGTTTGACACAGCTCAGCAAGTACTTATGTCATGAAAGAGTAGCTTGGACAGTCTCAGTATCTAGTCCAGACATAAGTCATACTCCAAGAAAAGTGTGATAAATGGCCCACAAGGAAATAATTGAAACACAGGGCATCACAGATTCAGCGGTTAAAAATAAAAATAACTTTGGGGTACCTTATGAGACGGTCAAGGCGAATTTTTTAAATACCGCGATATGAAGATCTCGACCTCAGGTGGCTGTGAACGTTGTAAAGCTCGTTTTTAGGAATAGCCAAATTTTTTTTGCTGCTCAGGAAGTCCTTCAATATAGAACTTTTTCTTTAATGCACAAATTCAAAAGCATTTGTTTTTATTGGATTTGTTTAATGTTGTTTTGAGACCGCAGGTGCGTTGTAAATTTCTTTTTATTACCTAGTGGAAGTACAATGTACTTAGTTTGCAGGAGACTCTTATAGCTAGTTGTCAATGTTGAATTTGTGTTAACTTTAAAATTAAGAGTACGTATACAAAGAGGTGCTGCCGGGCTCATTACCCTAACGGAATCATAATCTTTGCGGTTTTTTCTGTAATATATCATAGTTTTCATGTAATTTGTCGGTTATCTTCCTATTTTGAAGAACTCCCCTCCCCTTAGAAAATTTAGGGACAAATTTTCCTATTATGCACTTTTTCCAAAGAGAAGCAATATGGAAGATATTATAAATTTAAGCATAATGTTTTTCGTTTCAAAGTTATGATTTTTGAATTTTTGCAGATTTTTTCTAGGGGTGTCCTTTTTTACCTTCAGGGTAAACTGATGTGTTTCTAAGGTTTGTCTTATCGTTGTTCGATTTCAAGTGATCTTATTCTTACATATTTTGTTTGAAGTTTCTCATTCTTATATCATATTGATGAAGTGATGATTGCTCAATGGAGGTTTGTATTCCAAGGTTTGTTATGCGGAGGCTCGGAATTTGCACCTTCTAATTTTCTTCATGGTTTGAAAAACTTAATCCTTTTCTTCTGTGATTTTGCTCACTGTCGCTATGCCTAGCCAATATGACCTTGTCGCTAAATACTACCATTTGCTTATTTATCTAAGGGCAGATTTAATGAAGACGTAATATATGTTTAGCACAAAAATGACAGGGATAAGATATGTATTGAAACCTCTTGTTTAAGTTACCATTTCATTTATTTAGTTTCATCCCGATGCTGACGGTACATTATAAGAGCACAAAAAAGCAGAAACAGTTATAGTAACTAATGTTAAACTATTAGTACTTATGCATTGAAGCGATTTTTTATGGAATTTACAATCGCTTCAATTATGGAATTTTATGCCTATTGAGTTTACTTTTTAAAAATAAATTTTGTGGATCAAAAACAATTCTAATTCTAGCTTGAATGTCTAGCACTAAAAACAATGTGAACTGAATCGATATTAAAAGCAGTTGTGCCAGTTTTGAAATGGGTGCAACCAGAAACTCGATCGAGGAGAGGGGCATGCAGTTTTTGCATCTACTTTTTACTAATGAGCACGAATAAACACGAAATAAACACGAAATAAACACGTGTTTTTAAGAAGCAAATTAGATATTTGACGAATTTCTTTTGTCAAGAAACTAAATGGATGATTAAGATTGAAAGTTAACCCGTTTTCTATATTCTTTAGGACATATTTTTAAAAGTATTCCGATGGAAGACGGTGGGGGGGGGGGTTTATTTTCCCCTTTTTGACTCCTCTTCTGCCCTTGCATCTGTTCATTGAAAACATTATGTAGAGAAAAAGATCCGTAAGAAATTATCTGCTGGAAATATTATGACTCCAGAAGCAAATTTGTGCAGAAATATGGAAAAACTAGAAAAAAAAATTTAATAGGCACGGGCAAATGCAGGAGAGGTCAGGGGGCCTCATCAAGACCGTATCCAGGGAGGCAGAGTTTGGGGGTTTGAACCTCTCCCCCCGAAATGTTTGTCCGACTTTTAAAATGTAACGAAAATGAACATAAACAAATTTTTGATGCATTTTTTAAGTTTTTTTGGTACTTGTCAATTAGCCGGAAACCACGCGAGAAGTCGAGTTTGGTTAATGCTAATGAAATAAAACAAAATATGATGAAAATATATTAGTTTAGAAACCAATTTGGGCTATATATTTGCACATTAGGGGGTGGAGGGTAAACCATAGCATATATTAAATACGCAAACTAACCTAAAATAGGTACCTTTTTTTTCCCTCTAAACCACCAAAGAACCAAAGTTTAAATATTTTAATCGCAATGACAAACCACGTTTGCAATCCAATTCTCTATTGAAAGACTCGTTTGACTAGTTTCTTAAGCAACTTCCCTATACAATATATTGCGTGGGTCCCGGCTAATTGACAAGTACCGTTTTTTCATAGCTCCTCCCGAAAAAATCCTTTTGTAACCCCCACCCCTCCCCGGAAAAATCCTGGATACGACCCCAGGTGCCATATTTTCCCCTCTTCTAGAAGGTCAAAACTAAACGCAAAAAGTGCAAAACTGCGCAGCTTTCTGAAAAAATACGAGGCCTTTTTGTAGAAAACATTTTTCTGTAAAAAATCTATTTTTTAATTAAGCGGTCCTCCTTCCGGAACATTTTTTGTGGTAGCCTTGGCACACGGTGGATTAGTATGTACACTTAATGTATTAAAACCAAATCTACGCAGCAAAAATCGTTAGCTTACCTTAGACCTTAAATTTTTCTGTGCCTCCAGAGGCGCCTAGTTCATGATAAAGGAGTTTTCAGTCTTCACGATACCCTGCTGCTACAAGCATCTCTTCCTACTCGATTTCCAGCAAGAGAGCATATATCCAACTGGTATGTGTTGCACAGAGTGTTCATGGAACGACCCCTCCTCCTCTATACTATTGGTTGTCTTATGAGTACTAAGGTCCCCATTCTCAAGACATGGCCTAGAGATTGCCTTTTGCATTCGTGGATAATATTTGTGATAAGAGGCTGGCTGCTTTTTTTTTATCTCAATATTTGAGACTCGATCTGTCCTATGTATGTTCAAGAATCTTTTGAGACATGTAATTTCGAAGGCCATGGTACGAAACTCTTCCTCTCAAACATTGTGGCATGATTCCGCTGTGTAAATCAAAATCGACCGAACATTACCATTGAAGAATCTAAACTTGATACGAAGCGAGACGATCTTCAAGTGCCAGATTCTACATCCTGCTAAAAGCTCCACTTGCTTAGCCTATACGGGACGCTACTTCTTTTTGCAATGAACCTTTGTCTTTAACTATGTACTCTAGGAATTTAAATTTGTTCACATGTTCCAACTCTTCGTCAACTCACGGGATCTGATACGGTAGGTTTGATGTTCCATGCATTTGACTTTATTCGAATTGATTTTGAGCTCAAAACCATTCGCTTTCGCGTTGATTTCGTCAAGGAGCTGTTGGAGGCGTTCTTTGCCGTTCTCGAGGGATCTAATGTTATCGGTAGAATCGAGATTACCTAGATTGGTTTCTTTATTCCGGCTGATGCCTTGATTGGTTGTGTTTGTCAATATATATCCAATTACTATGGTGAAAAATAAACGGTGCTAGGGCGCAGCCTTGCTGAACGCCTGAGAGAATCAAAGTGTCAAGTTTGGCCTTCAGATGTATGGACACAAGCGTCATTAACAGAGATAATTTTGGTTATATTTTGTAGAATACCATAATCGTAAAGTATATTCCAAAGGTTTTCTATGTGGAGAGAGTCAAATGCTTCTGCAAAGCTAGTGGATATCATATAGAGTTTATATCACCCTTCACAGGATTCTTCGGCGATTACTCAGAGGGTGAGTATGAGAACTGCGTAGGAAAGGTTACGTTTGAAGTCATGTTGTTCGTCTCTGAGTTTGTCCCCCAGTTTTGACTGAGAATGGGGTGAGAAAGTAGCATCCCAGGTATTGAGAGTAGACTTATCCCACGCCAATTGTCGCATACAGATGAATCACGTTTTTGAAGAGTACAATCATCGTATTCCGGTCCAATCTAATGCGACCTTCTCCGAGGATCACACATTTGGATCTCAAAGATTACACAAAACGTATAATCATTGTAATTTACTCAAATGTAATTCAATTTTATCGAAAGGGTCATTTTTGTCACATTTTAAAAAGCATAAAGTTAAAGATATCAAACAGTTTGTGGTAACGAACTGTAAGTAAGGGGCGGTGTGGCTCAATAATAATCGAAACTATAAAATGCGAGTGTTTATATCAATAGATACATCAAAAGAATTAGCTTATTATGCTGATTCTAAATGTATTAGATTCATAAAGTTTAGTGTTACCCATCAAAAGACATGAGCCTGAGAAAATTTACAATATTTTCGAACAGAGGGGGAAAGACCCCCTAAAAGTCAAGGAATAATGAATGAAAATGACGCCATCAGATTAAATGCATCAGAGGACTCTACTGTAAAGGTTTCAAGCTTCCATCTACAAAAATTTGTAATTTTGTATTTTTTGAAAGAAGAAAGATCACGGATGCGTGTTTATTTGTTGTTGTTTTTTTTCCCAGGGGTGATTATATTAAACCAATGGTCCTAAAAGATCGGCGGGAGGTTCGTTCGAACGAAAATTAAATGTTCTAGTGACCCTTTTAGGTGAACAAAAAGTTTGGAGAACAGCTATCCCCGCTTTCCCTGTGCCCCCTCCCCCAAAGTCGTCTGGTCAAAATTTTTTGATAGCTATTTTGTCCAGCATAGTTCAAAGGTCTGATCACTATGGTTTTGGTGATAATATGACCCTCCATAGTCCCTGGGGAAAGGGCTGTAAGCGGAATCGGGGGGTTTCTATGATGGGAAGAGTTTTCCATGGGAAGGAAAGTTTATAAGAAGGAGCAACAATAAAACTTAAAACGAGCAGAAATTGTTCCGTATATGAAGGTGTCGGCCCCATCCTCAATGCCCCGCTCTTTACGGTAAAGTTTGACTCTTTGTCACAACTCTGCATTTTAAAGCAATTAAAAACTTTAGTATAAAGAGCGGGGAATTGAAGAGGGGGCAGCTCCTTTCATATACGGAATAATTTTTGTTCATTTTAAGTTTTAATGTTCCTCCTTACTTTCAGTTGAAAAAGCTTATTTTTTACTTAATCCCTAAATAGCGTTTAGCCCTCTGACTTTGTTATTGTCAGAGCTCATTTTTTTTTTAAAAGTCCTGTAACCTACCACCCGTAAGAACTTTTTAAACTAATTTTCTATTAGGCATATCACGGAAAGAGAATCAATGGGGCTAGACCACTTCTCCTCCGAAGAATAAGTATTTCCGATGAGCATCAAACAGTTCGCGGTAACGAACTATAAGCAATGAGCAACTCGGCTCAATAGTAACCGAAATTCTAAAAAACTAAATTTTGATATGAATAGATAGATCAAAAGGGTTCTAGGCCTTTACCCCCTCCCCCCGGTGAATAACCCCCCGGAAAATACCCCCCCCCGTGGAAAACACCCCCCCCCAGAAAACTACCCCCCGTAAAATAACCCCCGCGGAGAATACCCCCCCCGTGGAAAATACCCCCC
>JAQQPU010012907.1:0-25167 GCA_029168905.1 Artemia sp. Kazakhstan ARC1039
TTTTTTTTTGTAAAGCAGGGGACAATAGAAAAAACAACAAGAAAAAGAAAGAAGTTCATAAACCTACATAGGGCTGACTACTTAATTAAGTTCAAAGCTGCAAGGAACAGAGTTTGAGTACTGTCCAGAAAATTGATAGATAATTACAAGGAGGCCATTATGGCAACCCCAAAAATTAACCCCAAGAAGTTCTGGAAATATGACTTGTAGGCACATGGTTACTGACCTAATTTGTAATGGAATCCAGTCAAATGATCTTCAAAAATTGCTGATGGCTTTAATCACCTGTTTACATCAGTTTTCATACCTGCAGACTCTGTCCCCCTACCAAATCTACCACACTTTGTAATTAACACTCAAGTGTATCCAATAATAATGGATAAGGCTTAAGCTTGAATCTGAGCTTAAAAAGCTTAATCCAAATAAGTCTGTTGGGCAAGATGCCATTCATCCACAACTCTTAAAGGAAGCTCATACTCAATTAGCACTGCCACTCTCAACGCTCTTCCAAAAGTCTATAGATGCCAGTCATACTATTGGCCTGGGAAGTTACCCATATCTTGCCAATACATAAATAAAGATATATTTGAACCTGCCCAGTCAACTAGTACCAGGGGTAATTCAGCAAAGCTGTTCTGCAAGTTTGCCAAGACAAGAAAAAGAAACAATTTTTTCTACAATTAAATCATAAATCTGTGGAATGGCCTAAACAAGTTGATGGTGGGATCTACAACAATTGATTGCTTCAAATCAAATCTGAACAAGGACAGGGCAACAAAACCATGGCTCTTTCAATGGGACACATATCCCACTGTCCAATAATCACTAACTAGCATACACTGGATTTGTCCATATTGCTAGCAAATGCAATTCAAGGTAAGTTTTCAAGGAAAATAGACTTTACAATTAGTATAGGAAATTATTAAAATAAGCTTTGTGCAATAGGCTAAATGTGCAATAGGCAAAACAAGAGGAAATTAAGGAGTTGGGAATAGAAGCAGAACAACAAATGCAGGTTAAGGGGAGAGGGGGGGGGGGGGAATAACAAAAACAAAGTTTTTCCAGAGATTATCACAGGCGCTGCTTTTGGAAACATACTTTTGACATTTATCCAGAGTAAACAGTAAAAGCACATGCAAACAAATATCCCCTGAAACTGAAAGGTAATATGGTATGTAATGTAGATCAAGAATGTTGACAAAACATAAGTAAATTTTTGGGTACTTATGCATTATAGGGAAATAATGCTACTGGTTAAGGTAGAAAATGAGGTTAGCAGCTGGTTTTTTATTAAATCAGAAGTAAAACAGGGTTGTGTTCTATCCCCCTTTATATGAATTATTTTGATGAACTTTGTTTTAAGGAGCACAGGAAAGGCAATGGGAGACCACGGAATCAAATCGGGAGGAAAAAGTCTCCTGTACTTGGATTATGCTGATGATTTAAGCATCCTAGATGAAGGTGTGAGCAAAATGAATGAAGTTTTAGAGGTTTTGCAAGTTCAGGGTGCTAGAATTGGTTTGAAAATTAATGTTAGGAAGACTAAGTCACTAAGGCAAGGAATAAGTGAAGATAAAAAGGTGACGTTGGGTAATGAAAAGATTGATCAGGTGGGCAGCTTCACTAACCTTGGTAGTATCATTAGTAAAGATGGTGGGAGCAGTGAAGATGTTAAAAATAGAATAGCCAAGGCTCAGGGTGTTTTTTCACAGTTAAAAAAAGTCTGGAAGAATAGGAAGATAAGTCTGCAAACCAAGATTAGAATGTTAGAAGCTACAGTGATGACAGTGGTCAAATATGGCTCTAAAGCATGGACGCTTTGAAAAGCAGATGAAGATTTGCTAGATGTTTTCCAGAGAAATTGCTTAAGGATTGTTCTGAATTTCAAATTGAAATCCTTCACCAAGAAAGAACATGGCCTATATTTGGACCAGAAACAGGATCCTAAGGAAACCCATTGAGGGTATATGCACATAATGACCCAAAGATGGCAGCATAATAGCTGTAAACAAAATTATTGTTTTAAAAGTAAAATATTGAGAATTGGGACAATTCTTCTTTAAATGGGGAGTATTGTGGTAAAGCTTTCTAATTTAGTTAATTATTAATTGAATAAAGATATATTAAGACACAAAAACAAAGTTTCAAAATACCACTTTTAAAGATAAAGATACAGATCGTGGAATGTGTGGGCTTGGAGGAAACTTGCTCAATAACCAAAACCAATTTCAACACTAGCTTTGTTTTGCTCACAACCTAGCTTGAATGTGTTTGTTCATTTTTTCCTAAGTACAAACATCAGTTTTACTAAGTAATTTTGGCATATGTAAATGAATGAAATACCTTTGTTCAAGTTCTTCTTTTCCAGCTGTAAGACTCCCAACTTTCTTCTGCAAATTGTTGTTTTTCCATTGAATCTTAATCAGATCTTTCCTTGCTTTGATAAATTTTTCTTTGTAGCTTTTTAGCGGAAATTGCTGCTTCTAACTTCTCTTCTAGGTCACGTAAAAGGTGAATATAAGAATCCATCTCCTGATGTGAGGCCATAATGATGGTAACAAATATTAAACCAACACACTAAAAAAATAAAGTACTTTGAGTTTCAGTTTGAATATGCCAACATCATCAACATAAAATCTAAGGTTTGCATTCAATATATTAGTTGAAAATTAATTTAGACTTACATTAAGGCAACATAGTGCTTTAAAGGATTATCATATTTATTCCAGTTTGCATGGCCAAACTATTTAGATTTGAATGAGTGATGCTGCCATAGATTGCAGAGCTTGGATAACAGATCGAAGCAAATTAGAAAAAACTAAAGGCAATTCCTACTCTCCAAAAAATCTCATCAAAACCATTTTGATTTCTTGTGCTTTGTGCTAGATGATGGGATACTCAATTTTAACAAACTGAAATCATCAGAAAGTGTCAAATTTGTCTGTTTTTTTAATTAATTAGTTCAGGGTGCTATAATTTCTTTGAAAATTAATATTAGGAAGACTAAGTCACTAAGGCTATGAATAAGTGAAGATGAAAAGGTGATGTTGGGTAATGAAAAGATTGATCAGGTGGGCAGCTTTGCTTACCTTGGGAATATTATTAGTAAAGATAGTGGGAACAGTGAAGATGTTAAAAGAAGCATAGCCAAGGCTCAGGGTGTTTTTTTCACAGTTAAAAAAAAGTTTGGACGAGTAGGAAGATAAGTCTGCAAGCCAAGATTAGAATATTAGAAGCTACAGTGATGACAGTGGTCAAATATGGCCCTGCAACATGAACACTCCAACAAGCAGATAAAGATTTGCTAGATGTTTTCCAGAGAAATTACTTAAGGATTGTTCTGGGTACCCAGCTGACTGATCTTACTTCAAACACTAGGCTATATGAAAAATGTGGTTCAATACCACTCTCTGGGGCTATAAAGAAAGAAAGGATGAAGTGGCTAGGGCATGTTGTGCGGATGAAGGATGACAGATTGCCGAAGATTTTCCTTTTTGGCCAACAATCTAGGGCTAAACAGAAACCTTACAAAATATGTCTCCTGTTTAAATGAACAACAAGAAAACTGTTTTTTCAGGTGAGAATTTACAATTGTGACTCTTGATAAGGAGTCATGTTAAAAAAATATTATTACTTTCAAATATGTATAATGACCCTAGTTTACATATTATCCAAGGGGAGAACCTTTATCCTCAAATCTTTACTCTTTTTATCTTCTTTTTCCAACTTAAAAGAAAATTCAATTTTTACATGCTTTCAAAGCAATGTGTAAATCTTTTGAACTTGCTGCTATAAACTGTTTGTTCTAGATGGCATTCATCCTAGCCAGTGTTGATTCTGATTTTTTTAATGATAGATAAAGCAGTGGCAAAGATACAAAATATTGCTATAAACATACATATGAAGTATATACCCCCCCACCCTAATATACAAATATATAACCAAAAATGCATTCTGAACCTAAATATAACCAAATGAACTGTACCCTAACCCTTAAATATATCCAAATTAGGTATATATTTGCACACCAGGGAGATGGGGGCAAAATTCATTTGTGATGTAAATGAAGGTTATATTTAGAATCAGAATAGAATTTTGGTTATATATTTACACATTAGGGGGGTGGGGGTATAGCAATTTTTTTAATCATTGAAAATGGTGAGGCAAAAATACAAAATCACCACTTTTTGCCACTGCTGTATCTATTATTAAAAAAAAACAGAATTAACAACAACAGGGATGAATGCTATCTATAAAAAAAAACAATTTTATAGCAACAATTTCAAAAAATTTACACATTTTCTTCAAAGCAAGGCAAAATTGTAATTTTATTTTCTTTCAAGTAAGAAAAAGAGGAAAGACTTGAGGATAAAGGTTCTCCCCTTGGATAATATGTTAACTAGGATCATTATACATAATTGAAAGTAAGAATTGTCTTTTTAACATGCCACCTTATCAATAGTAACAATAGTCACTTGTCAATATCAATTGTAAATTTTTACCTTTTTAGCTTTACTACAACTTTGCTCAATCCAAATTTATGAGGTTTGAAATATCTGGATATATCCCATCTAAAAGGACATCCACCACATGGCTAATATGGGAGTAAAGTTCATTAGTGATGCAAATGGATGTTGTATTTAGATTGAGGATGCAATTCTAGGTATATATTTACACCTTAGGGGGGTGGGGGTATATAGGCTATTCTGTGAATATATAGGCTCTAAGAAATTCATGAATTTCTTAGAAAAACCAGAAAAAGAAGTGAAGATAAAGGCTCTCCCCCTGCAAAATGTGTTAACTAGACTAGTTAACACACTAGACTATTTCCTTTTGTCTAGCTGGACTCCTATGCTTAAAATACTGGTTGGCTAATACGTAATTTTTTACCAAATCATATTAGTGGAAACGAGTTTCCACTTGTTTCTGATTGTTTTGTGTCTGTCTTGTCTACCTGTGAAAAGATCTGATGCCACCTATGTTTCTACGTTCTCTGGAGCACTTGCACCCTGGTCCAGGTTTTTATAATGGGTGAGATAGGGAATGATCATACTGGATAATTATATAAACCGTGCTCTAGAGGGTCATGACTTTTGATGACCTTTAAAAATCTGTGAGTTATAGAAGTGAAACCATGCAGAATAGGTCTTCTGCTTAAATGAAGTACAACAAAATTGGTTTCAGCTTCACTACTTTGCTCAATCCCAATTTATAAGGTTTTGAAGATGTAAAAATACATTTCCTAAATTTTGGAAATATAACATTGATATGGCTTAAAATTCTGCTCAAATAACTGAAATTGCATTTTCAGAGCTAAAGCCAGAGAAAAAGAAACTGGTAACTGAAAATTGAGGTAAAATTGTTTTGTCAAAATGTCAATAGGTCGGCTATAGACCTGTCATGTAAGCAAATTTCAGGACCCTCTGGAGGGAGAAGAAGTGGAAGTAGGTACTTCAAAACACCTTCCTGGAACATATTTTGGCCATATTATACCCATCCCTGGAAGTTTAACCCAACTCCATTCCAAGATAGTCAAAAGTGGCTAAAGTAGAATTTTACCTTCATTTCCAACAAAAATGATTATTATATTTGCAAGGAGCATAAAAAAGGCATCAAGTGGTATATTCACTTTAGTTGTAAGTCATTAGGCTAATATGAATTGGTAAAAATTTACTGGGTAATTTAAAGATTTGTATATGCTATATATACACTCAAATAAACCATCTGGTGGCATCCTATCTAGAAACACTACTGCAACTTTTAAAGGAGCTAATTTGGTTAGAAATTAAAAGTTCTAGCACTATTTTTGGTAAAATTCTACTTTAGCTACTTTTGACTATCTTGGAAAGGAGTTTGGTTAGGAAAATGAAACTTTCAGGGATAGATCTACAGGCTAAAGTATGTCCCGGGAAGGTATTTTGAAGCACCTACCTCCACTCCTTCTCCCTCTTAAGGGTCCTGACCTTTGATGACCTTTAAAAATCTGTGTTATAAAAGTAAAACCTTGTAAAATAGATCTTCTGCTTAAAATGAAGTCCAACAAAATTGTTTTCAGCCTCACAACTTTGCTCAATCCTGATTTATAGTTTTAAAATATGCAAATATATTTCCTAAATTTTGAAAATTAACATTGATATGGCTTAAAATACTACTCAAATAACAGGAATTGCATTTTCAGAACTAAAGCCAGAGAAAAAGAATCTTATAACTGAAAATTAAGGTTAAATGTTGTTTTGTCAAAATTTCAATAGGTATAGACTTGTCATGTAGGCAAATTTCAGGATCCTCTAGAGGGAGAAGGAAAGGAGATAAGTACTTCAAAATACTTCCCAGGACATATTTTAGCCTGTAGACTCATCCCTGAAAGTTTCATTTTCCTAACCTCACCCCTTTCCAAGATAGGTAAAAGTAACTAAAGTAGAATTTTACCCTATTTTTAAGCATCAAAAAAACAGAAGAGATCAAGTAGCCTTCCTCCCAAGCACATTCAAAAGTTGAGATACATCTAGTCAAAATTTTGTGACAGCTGTTTATTCAGAAGGGTAGACTGCTCTAGGCCTAGTTACTAATGTCTAGGGGTATTGAGTAGTAACATATGTCAACCTCCCAGAATTGTGCTACTGGCTCATTAGGCTTTAAAACTAGGCTAAACAAAAAGGCAATAGGCCTATATAATATTCAATAAAGTTTACCAGACCGGAAATTTTCAGGTCCCTATTGAGGGACCTGAAAATACCTTGCACGGTGCAAGTTGCACCAACCCCTTAACACTACTTAAAATTTCTGGCAGGATATGAATATGAGAGAATGATGAATATGACCAAAATTAACTAATTTCTTCACTAGGCCCGTTTTTTAGCACTAAAGGGCTGGGCACACGTAGCTGATTTCGGGAACTGATTTCCAAATCAGCGCCGATTTTAAAAGAAATCAGCGTCGAGTTGAGGTTGAAAAATTTTCTAGTTTTCGGCGCCGATTTTCATCATGATCATCACCAAAAAAATACGGATATAAACAAACAGTCAGCCAGAGATGTCTGTGGTGAAAGACTCCACTACTGAGCTGAAAACTAAACGGGAAATTAAGTTGAGATCAATTATGCAGCTATTAATAAACTCCAGTTGACTATTTGTGTCCATGATTTTCGATTTTGAAAATCTCACGCAAAATTTTTTTCTTTCAACCAATTTTTCTTACCGCTATCGTTTGTCCACTGATGCTGAAATTGGTTCCCGAAATCAGCCCAGCCCTTAAGATCTTCTCATCAATCTGCAAAGATTATCGTTTTTTAACTCATCTTTATTCTAAGATCTTACAGCTCACCGATGTTAGCAAAAAGAGTGAAGATCGCCACTGTTTTGCCATATAGAACAATGATGAGAGAACTTTTATGATCTACTCATCATTGTTCTCAGATCACTGATCAGAGTAGAATGATGAAAGACGTTTGCACAAAAACGACCAAAGATGTAAGATCTTTGTTCAAAGATTTCACTTTTAAACGTTTTCTGACAAAAGATGTAAGATCTTAGCACACTGATGAGTGAAAAAACGCCCCTACTGTGTTTTCACTTATCTTTTCAAGTAATCTGTAAAATCTTGACAATTTTCGAGAGAAAATCGGGAGATGGCTCTCAGGATTTGGGAGAATATCAGAGATGGACCTCACGATTCGGTTGAATTTTCAGTAATATTTTTTTTTTGTGTGTTAAGTTTTTGGAGGTGTTCGAGTAATTTGCGAATTAAGTACAACATTCTAAATGTTCAGAGTGCAGGTTTACTGGAGCCAGCTGCAATTCCGGAAAGAAAACTCGTCGATTAACTTTGTTAAAAATAAAAAAAGGAAGCAGCTAGAAGCTTGAAATGTATTTAATTTTGAAACTAAGTGCAGTCATATTTATTCAGACTCTAAAGCTGTTTAATTTAGACATTTTTCTTCATCTACACCTAATTTTTCTCGCACTTAGAGGCTCAACACGTCAGCCCGCTAAGTTCAGGACGGGGACAGAAAATTTGGAAGAATTACGGACACCAGGCCTGTGACCATTGATTCTCCCACGATGATCATGTAGTAACTCAGCTGTGCTGGCAGACGCTACTACTCCTTTTAGCCTCTTTCTGAGGGGCAGGTCAACCGTCAGTGTGTCTGCTGTAACTCCGGCTCGTTTCAGTCCAATTTTCGTCTGAATTGTGGAAGCCAAAGTTACTGTTATAAAACGAGTCCTTCTGTCAGTCCTTACTTCCTTGAGTAAGCTAAACAGTCTTTCTGAAGTTACATTCGAAAATGGCGATAAAAACAAGTATTTTACAAACTTGGCTAAGTTTGGTTTACACGGTGGTCCCTCGCACTCAAAGCTGATTGTCAGCAATCCATGGCTGTAAGAGTTACTGTTTTATCATCGTTGGCACTATCGGAATGTTCCTGCCACTCTTTGTCAATGGCGCTTCTTGACCACCCTGGCAATGAGTGGCATCTTAAACATAGGCCACGGGTGGGTGGGTTTAGTGACTTAGCTTTTTTGGGTTTAAGCTTTTTCGCTTTTTTTACTGGCTGTTAATGATCCTCGTTTTCATCCTTTCTTCACGATTTTATGTTTTATAATACAGTGACGGGCCATGGCGGACTATATTCGTCAATTTCTGCTAACCCAATGTTACTTCATCTATAACATTCTTATGCGGCATATTTTTCAGGAATGGGATTAATTTGTCAACCAGCAAAAATGGTAAATTGTTTTTAAAATGCTGCAATTTTCGTCTCTGTATCTTGCACTGGATCATTTGATGCAAACCCCGTCAGATTTACAGAGCAACTGCAGACAAAGTCTAATTTTTGTCATATTTCTTTAAATTTGTAGTAACTTTGGATTATTTTGAACCTACTGTATCAGCTGGACCGAGATAGTGCTAGTTCCTATCTTCTTGGTGCAAGCCGACACCTGTGGTTAGTTTATGAATTGAAAATAATTACTTAATTACAAACCTTGAATGTGTTCAAATAATCAAAAACAGAAAATCAATACAACCACTGTGAAATGGATAAAGGACAATGTTCATACATATTTAAATCGCGCTGCCTCAATTGCCTTGGGCGCTGGGGAAAATCCCTAAGAAACCAAAGACAACAGCCAGAAAACTAAAAGAATGACGACAAAGTCTAAATCTTCCAGGGATCAAGATTTTCGGGGGATTCGGTAACTTCTTTTTTGTCGGGAGATGGATTAGAAATTCAGTAGATCTCCCGAAAAATCTGGAGAAGTGGAAACACTGACTAAAGGGCTGGGCACACGTAGCTGATTTCGGGAACTGATTTCCAAATCAGCGCCGATTTTAAAAGAAATCAGCGTCGATTTGAGGTAGAGACAAAGCAGCAACCTTATAAGAAAATTAAAATATATTTTCTTGTGAATTATTATCGCTTCTAATCAGCAGTTGTACTAAACCAATCCTGCTCAACTCATCCTCAGGGCTATACTGTGGTGTTTCTCCTCCCCATAGTATAGTGCAGACGGTTTGATATCTTTCTATTTTCCCCTTCTTAGTTTTAGTTTTGTCTTTTCTTTGTTTAAAGCTTTTTCCAATAGGCAATGTTTAGAAGTCCTCCAAAAAAAAGTCCCCCCAGATCCCAAATCAAATTCCAGTGAAAGTGTGATAGTGAAAGATACCCATCTTGGCTGGTCAAGCACACTATCTCAAAGTTCAAATGAAAGCTCCAATTCGGAGAATAGGACAATGATAAGTGTAGGGGCTAATGTAACCATAAATGATGATAATGGGCTTCAAGAGGTCGTCTCTAGAAGCTCTTAAAAAAGAAAAAAATATCCCCGATCAAAAGCATTTCCCCTCTCCCTGCCCAAGATCCTCCCTCCAAAAACATAGGAATTTACCTAAAAAATAACTCCCACTACCCCCTTTGAAATAAAAATGATCACTGCGAAAGAGTTGCAATTTTTAAATTGCTAAAATCAATGTTCTCTCTTAATATTAACCGTGATGGATCACTGCTAATAGCTGTAGAAGATCAGAAATCAGCAGATACAATAATTAACCTAAAATCCCATCTGAATACCCCAATTATTGAATCTAATTGGAACCCAAAACAATCACCAACAAAAATAGTAGTTTATAATGTTCCCCCAGAGATATCTACTCAGGAGTTAAAAGAAGGGCTCTCAGATAGGGCTGGAAACACAATCCCAGTTGAGGATGTTACCCAACTTGGAAAACCTAACTCTAATGGCCTAAAAACTAGTAGATCCTTCTTATTCACACTGAAGGATAAAATTGATATCCCAGAAAAATTATTCCTATTTGGGCAAATCAAACCACACAAGGAATACAAACCTAAGCCTATCCAGTGTCAGAAGTGTTTCAAACTGGGACACACAACAAACAAATGTAAAGAAATTCTCCGAGCGTGTAGTAATTGTAAAGCTTTCCATCCTAAAGACCTGACAACTTGCAACAACACTCAGCCTACATGCATCAATTACAAAGGCCCACATGAATCTACATATAAATCATTATGCCCTGCATACAAGAAAAGAGCTCTAACACTCCAAATATCAACAGAAAAGGCCATCCCATACCCCTTTGCAGCAATGGAAGCAAATGCTGCAAAACGATAACAAATAAAGCCTGTAATAAAACCAACCAAAACCCCCAAGTCAAATGCCCCCAATGCATCAAGCACCCAATATAAAACACCATCTTCCAAGCCCCTTAGCTAAAATCCCTATCAGAAGGAATCACCAAGCCAACAAGACTCCTTGTCCGGTGAGATGAGGTCAGCCTGGCTCCCCCTCCCAAGAAGAAACAAACCAGAAACACTACCAGGAATCAGTCCCTTAACCAACACACAGGATGCACAACCAAAAATGCAATCCCCAAATATATGCTTATTCATTCTAAACTGTAATGCAGTTCAGGCCATGAACATACATCAACTACAGAAAACAAAAATTATTGCAGAATTGGCAAAAATCTACATCCCAGATGATATGCTCATTCAGGCAAAAAAAGATATTGCTTTACTTTTAACAAAGCTGAACGTTGATACACAGTCATATGAAGAATAAATCAACAACACAACATTTGTCAATACTCCAATGGAATGTAAGATCACTCACAGAAAATAAGCTAAATGAACTAATATCATTTATGAATAATAATTCCATTAATATTGCTTGCCTCCAGGAAACTCATTTCACCCAAAATCAACAAATTAAGTCTCTGGGATATACTATCCTGAGAAAGGATAGATCTTCAGAGAGAAAAGGAGGTGGAGTAGCTTTATTAGTTAATAATAATATAAAATTTTGTGGCATCAATTTTCCAGATTTTGCAAATGATGTTGATGTAATTGGTATCAGTGTTTTGCTGAATAATTTAAAAACCTACATAATAAGCTTTTATAACCCTAATGGCCAAACTACAGATGCCAATGATTTCTTTAATTAAATAAATAATTCTAATATGTTAAAAAATATCATTATTTGTGGTGATTTCAATGCCCATAGCATTTTGTGGGGGAATAAACCAGCAAATCAAGCTGGTAAATTCATTGAGCATATGACTTCAAATAATAATGAATTAGCTGTTGCTACCCCTCCAAACCTGAATACATATTTCAACCCCAAAAGTGGCAAATTCTCCACAATTGACCTAAAAATTGTGTCATTAAATTTGTTGAAAGAAATTTACATAAATAAAATTGATAGTCTATGTACTGACCACTTTGCTATAGTTTGCTCCCTAAATGAACCTGCTGAAACTTTATCTCATACCTCCAAATATATCAACACTAAAGCAAATTGGTCTATGTTCCAAAATAAGCTAAATGATGAAATTACAAGTTTCACCCAAAGTTCATGCATTTCTAACACAACAGTTGACACACATGCTGAAGCCTTGACATCTTTACTAATAAATACAGCTAATCATGCTATCCCCAGGACAACACCTAAGAAAACATTCCCTAAACAAATTCCTAAAGCATGGTGGACAAATGAGTGCCTAAATATATGGAGGATAAAAAAGGCAGCTAGGACAGAATTCATAAAAAACCAACACCTACTACATATTTAAAAAAATTTCAAGCAGGATCTAATCTAAAAAGGACTATAATAGATGCTAAATATAAATATTGGAATAATTTTGCAAATAATCTCTCCAGAGAAACGCATGAGCCAACTATACATAAAGTCATAAGCCACATCTGTAGGAAAAAGACTTCCCACAACCCACTCCTGTATGAGCTTATACATATTAATACCCATTATGACAATGATAATGGAAAAGCTAACCTATTTGCAACTCTTTTTGTTAATAAGCTAACATCAAATAATCAAAGCAAACTGTCCACAATTCCTATGAACCCAAGTTACCAACCACGCCCAGGATCCGAGTATATAACAAATCCATTTTTAATCCAGGAATTGAATAATGCAATACATCATATTAGAACCAAAACTAGCGGCAGCTATGACAATATAAACCCTACATGGATAAAGAATCTCACACCTTCATACAAACAAGAATTGCTAAATTGTTATAATCACCCTTGGGCATCTTCTAGGTTACCCAATATATGGAAATGTTCGTCCCTCCTACCAATCCTAAAGAAAAATAAACCAAAAGATAACCCTGAGTCTTATGGGTCCATAACGATTACTCCTGTGATGGGGAAAATTATGGAGAAAATGATCTATCACAGACTCCTCTGGTTTGTTGAAAAAAATAATATGATCCCTCACACTGAAACTGGATTCAGGAAACACCACTCCTCAACAGATGCTTTCATTTTGCTAACAAATGCAATAAATGAATCTTTCTCAAAAAATAATGTCCTAGTTGCAGCTTTCCTAGATTTTGAAGGGGCATATGACAATGTGAACCACCAAATCCTTTTAAACAAACTTGCAAACCTTGGAGTACCCCCTAAGCTAGTATCTTTTATTAAATCCTTCATAGAAGTGCGAAGTATCATCTTTTGTGTTGGTTCAGCCTCTTCACCCCAAAAGACAATAACCAAAGGCCTACCTCAGGGAGCAGTCCTCAGTTGCCTCCTATTTACCCTATATCTCTGGGACATGAACCTACCCCACTCGAATCTACAATATGCTGATGATCTGGTGCTATGGTCATCTGGTAACACCTTTCAGATAGCACAGTCAAATCTGCAAAAGTCACTTTTCCAGTTTGAAAAATTCTCTCAACATTCAGATTTACCCATTGCACCCACCAAGTCAAAAATAATCCAATTTCACCGGAAGCGAAACCATTTTAATGCAAAACTAACTCTAAATAAAACAACTATTCCAGAAGATAATCGTATTAATTACCTAGGTCTCATGCTTGACCAAAAACTTTTCCACCTCCACATTTCAAACACAATAAAAAAATGCTATAGAAAAACAAATATACTAAAGACTTCTTTCCACACCATGGGGCTGTAAGGAGAAAACCTTACTCCAGTTTTATAAATCACATATAAGACCCCATATTGACCCTATGGGCTCATCGTCTATGGTGCATGTACAAAGACCCAGATGCAAAAAATTGAAACAACACAAAATGATATAATACGTCTCATATTTGGTCTTAGGAAACCCACAAGCACCAAGTTTCTGCTTATGGAGAGTGGATTAACAACAATAAGGGAGAGACGTAGGTTTCTCTTGACAAAACATCTTACAAAAATTGAATCAAATAGCTCACACACATTACATAATTGGTTAAGAAATTCAGCCATGTATAGAGGCATTGCAGATGAGTATGCCAATATTCAGAAAAAGTTCCCCATACCAGCAAAGTCTATTGCACCCACTTTCCCCCAATCCCCCCATGGAATTGGTCAAGTCCCATAATAAATAATGAATTCTCAAAGTGGAATAAAGATTTAACCCCCATTGCTTTTGTCCAGAAAAAATTTGCAGAACTTAATACAATTACCTATAAAATCATTTCCAAATATTTGTTGATGGGTCAAATATGAATGAGAAGTTTGCAAGTGGTGTTTTCCTTCCTCACCTGAAAATTGCAATGGGCGAGAGATTATACAATAATTTATCTATAATGTCTGCTGAGTTAAATGCCATAATCATGGCATTAGAACACCTTAAGGAAAACCAACCTTTGATTGCAAATTCAAATAATATTATCATATATTCCGACTCTCTATCAAGCCTTGAGTTGCTGGCCTCAGCTCCTCAATATAAGTTGGACATTGACACTTATCATTGTCTCCCTATTATTGCTAATCTTGCTTCAAGTGGCATAAAAACTTACCTTCAGTACATTCCTAGCCACTCTGGCCTAAGTGGTAATCATCAGGTTGATGAAATAGCAAAAAATGCTATAAATATTGACCAGCCAAGTGGGAGACCAATCCCAATTAGAGATATTTACCGATGGAGGCTATCAGATATTAATTTTAATAAGATTAATCCTATCCTTTCCCCCTTTCCCAATAAGTATCTTTCTAAAATTTATCATAGAATTCGTTCTGGAACAAATGGACTAAATTTCCTTGCATTCTCATATAAGTTTTCTAATTCAAGTGGTTCAATTCCCCTGTCCCCTCTTTGCAGGCATTGTAATATGAATAATGAAACAATTAACCTTTGCCTATTTGAATGTAATATGCTGATGTGTGCACAACATACCTTGCTTTGTAAACTGTTAAAATGCTTCAAACACCACAAAATCTCACTATCAGCCAAGAGCCTAGCCAACTATACCTGCACACAGAGCACAGAAATCGATATCTATCATCTTATATTTGAAGTCCTTGAGTCAAAAGATCTACTGAAAGATATCTGAGAATATCTAATAAATAAGAGACAACCAAGACAGTAGCTCTGTAGCCCACAGAGTGAAGCAAAAAGAAGAGGGCTAAATAGTACCAACTGAATAGCCCGCCTGCTGTGAATTAGAAGAAGAAGAAGGTTGAAAAATTTTCTAGTTTTCGGCACCGATTTTCATCATGATCATCACCAAAAAAATAAGGATACAAACAAACAGTCAGCCAGAGATGTCTGTGGTGAAAGACTCCGCTACTGAACTGAAAAATAAACTAAAAATTAAGTTGAGATCAATTATGCAACTATTAATAAACTCCAGTTGACTATTTGTGTCCATGATTTTTGATTTTGAAAATCTCGCGCAAAAATTTTTTCTTTCAACCGATTTTTCTTACCGCTATCGTTTGTCCACTGATGCTGAAATTGGTTCCCGAAATCAGCCCAGCCCTTAAGATCTTTACATCTTTCTGCAAAGATTATCATTTTTTAACTCATCTTTGTTCTAAGATCTTACAGCTCACCGATGTTAGCAAAAAGAGTGAAGATCGTCACTGTTTTGCCATATAGAACAATGATGAGAGAATTTTAATGATCTACTCATTATTTTTCTCAGACCACTGATCAGAGTAGAATGATGAAAGACGTTTGCACAAAAACAACCAAAGATGTAAGATCTTTGTTCAAAGATTTCACTTTTAAACGTTTTCTGAAAAAAGATGTAAGATCTTTGCATATTGATGAGTGAAAAAACGCCCCTACTGTGTTTTCACTTATCTTTTCAAACAATCTGTAAAATCTTGACAATTTTCGAGAGAAAATTGGGAGATGGCTCTCAGGATTTGGGAGAATATCAGAAATGGATCTCACGATTCGGTTGAATTTTCAGTAATATTTTTTTTTTGTGTTAAGTTTTTGGAGGTGTTCGAGTGATTTGCGAATAAAGTACAACATTCTAAAAGTTCAGAGTGCAGGGTTACTGGAGCCAGCTGCGATTCCGGAAAGAAAACTCGTCGATTAACTTTGTTAAAAATAACAAATGGAAGCAGCTAGAAGCTTGAAATGTATTCAATTTTGAAACTAAGTGCAGTGATATTTATTCAGACTCTAAAGCTGTTTAATTTAGACATTCTTCTTTATCTACACCTAATTTTTTTCGCACTTATAGGCTCAACACGTCAGCCCGCTAAGCTGAGGACGGGGACAGAAAATTTGGAAGAATTACGGACACCAGGCCTGTGACCATTGAGTCTAAGTTAAGCAGATAATGTTTTTTGTACCACTATCCCCAGAGTCATTCATAAATGATAAAAAAAAATGCAAAGTCGCAGTTCATTAGTATTCATATAACTGAAAAAAACTATAAAAAATAGCAAAACTTTCAGAGACCGCTTTACACTCATAATCTGTGTCTGTCTTATGGATTTTTAGATGAGCAGCCCACTATGATCATGTAGTAACTCAGCTGTGCTGGCAGACGCTGCTATTCCTTTTAGCCTCTTTCTGAGGGGCAGGTCAACCGTCAGTGTGTCTGGTGTAACTCCGGCTCGTTTCAGTCCAATTTTCGTCTGAATTGTGGAAGCCAAAGTTACTGTTATAAAACGAGTCCTTCTGTCAGTCCTTACTTCCTTGAATAAGCTAAACATTCTTTCTGAAGTTATATTCGAAAATGGCGATGAAAACAAGTATTTTACAAACTCGGCTAAGTTTGGTTTCCACGGTGGTCCCTCGCACTCAAAGCCGATTGCCAGCAATCCATGGCTGTAAGAGTTACTGTTTTATCATCGCTGGCACTATCGGAATGTTCCTGCCATTCTTTGTCAATGACTCTTCTTGACAACCCTGGCAATGAGTGGCATCTTAAATATGGGCCACGGATGGGTGGGTTTAGTGACTTAGCTTTTTTGGGTTTAAGCTTTTTTGTTTTTTTTACTGGCTGTTAATGATCCTCGTTTTCATCCCTTCTTCACGATTTTATGTTTTATAATACAGTGACAGGCCATGGCTGACTATATTCGTCAATTTCTGCTTACCCAATGTTATTTCATCAGCAACATTCTTATGGGGCATATTTTTCAGGAATGGGATTAATTTGTGAACCAGCAAAAATGGTAAATTGTTTTCAAAATGCTGCAATTTTCGTCTCTGTATCTTGTACTGGGATCATTTGATGCAAACCCCGTCAGATTTACAGAGCAACTGCAGACAAAGTCTAATTTTTTTCATATTTCTTTAAATTTGTAGTAACTTTGGATCATTTTGAATCTACTGTATCAGCTGGATCGAGATAGTGCCAGTTCCCATCTTCTTGGTGCAAGCCGACACCTGTGGTTAGTTTATTAATTGAAAATAATTAGTTAATTACAAACCTTGAATGTGTTCAAATAATCAAAAACAGAAAATCAATGCAACCATTGTGAAATGGATAAAGGGTAATGTTCATACATATACCAATAGATTTAAATCGCGCTGCCTCAATTGCCTTGGGCACTGGGGAAAATCCCTAAGAGACCAAAGACAACAGCCAGAAAAAAAGAGAATGACCACAAAGCAAAATCTTTCAGGGATCAAGATTTTCGGGGGATTCGGTAACTTCTTTTTTGTCGGGAGATGGATTAGAAATTCAGTAGATCTCCCGAAAAATCTGAAGAAGTGGAAACACTGGCTCATTCAATTGAAAATTAGAGTGGCTAGTGCTCTTTTTAATAGTCGGAAGTGATTGGAGGGCAACTAGCCCCCCCCCCCCCCCCCCCCCCAACACATTCCCCAAAACACATCCAATCAAAATTTTTATATAGCCATTTTGTTCAGCACAGTTAATTTCCAGATAGAAAATATATTTTTGAGGAGGACACTCCCCCACAATCCTCAGGTCAAGGGTTTTATGTTATGCCCAGGGGGCATATAAGAACGATGTTGGCAAAATGTATTATTTTATATTTTATTCCTTTAGCTCAGGGCACTTCGTATCGAAGAAGTTGTAGTAGAAACTTCCAAAAGAGCTCATTCAATTGGAAATCGGAGTGGCTTGCGTCCTTTTTAATAGTCGAAAGTTATTGGAAGGCAACTAACACCCCTTCCACGCCCACCATTTCCCGAAACACATCCAATCAAAATTTTGAGGTAGCCATTTTGTTCAGCGTGGTTGATTTCCAGACAAAAATTATGTTTTTGAGGAGAACACTCCCCCACAGCCCTCAGGGCAATGGTTGTAAGTTATGCCCTGGGGGCATATAAGGTTTTTATAGAAAGTGTTTTCGTAGAAACTTCAAAAAAGGCTCATTTGATTGGAAATTAAAAGGGCTAGTGCCTTTTTTGATAGTCGAAAGTGATTGGAGGGCAACTAACCCCCTTCTCACGCCCACCTTTTCCCCAAACACATCCAATCAAAATTTTAAGATAGCAATTTTGTTCAACGTAGTTGAAAGTTCTGGAAATTAGGTCTTTGAGGATGACAACCCCCATAGCCCTCAGAACAATTGTTTTAAGATATGCCCTGGGTCAAATAAGGTTTTTATAGAACGCGTTGTCGTAGAAAAAAATGGTAGAAAAACCAAAAAGGGCTCATGCGCCTGGAAATTGAAATGACAAGTGCCCTTTTTAATAGCCGAAAGTGATTGGAAGGCAACTAACACCCCTTCCACATCCACCCTTTCCCAAAACACATTCAATCAAAATTTTGAGATAGCCATTTTGTTCCACGCAGTTTAAAGTTCAAAATTATACCTTTGAGCAGGACACTCCCCCCACAGTCTTCAGGGCAAGGGTTATAAGTTATGCCCTGGGGGCATATAAGTTTTTATTGAAATCTTCGTCGTAGAAACTTGAAATAGGGCTCATTCCATTGGAAATTCAAAGGTCTAGTGCCCTTTTTAATTGTCGATGGTCCCGAAACACATCCAATCAAAATTTTGAGACAGCCATTGTGTTCAACTTAGTTGAAGGCTCTGGAAACTAGGTCTTTGTGAGTGACAACCCAACCAAAACCCTCAGGGCAAGGGTTATACGTTATACCCTGGGGGCAAATAAGGTTTTCATAGAAAGTGTTGTCGTAAAAACTTCAAAAAGGACTCATTTGATTGGAAACTGAAATGGCTAGTGCCCTTTTTAATAGTCGAAAGTGATTGGAGGGCAATTAACCCCCCTCTCACGCCCTTTATTTATCCAAACACATACAATCAAAATTTTGAGATAGCCATTTTGTTCAACCTAGTTGAAACTTCTGGAAACTAGGTCTTTGAGGATGACAACCAAACCACAGCCCTCAGGGCAAGGGCTATAATTTATGCCCTGGGGGCAAATAAGGTTTTAATAGAAAGTGTTGTCGTAGAAACTTCAAAAAGGGCTCATTCGATTGGAAATTCATGTATCCAATCGAATTTCGTCTTTCCAATTCGATTGGAAATTGAAATGGCTTGTGCCCTTTTAATAGTCGAAAGTGATTGGAAGGCTTGACATTTTTTATAGTAAAGATCGATGTGGGTACAATGTATTATTATTTTTTTTTCTTTTGTTTAGACCAGGGCACTTTGTATCAAAGGAGTTGTCGTAGAAACTTCGAAAAGGGCTCATACGATTGAAAATTGACAACAAATATACTTTGACCTCTTTTGACTCACTTCTGCTGCTCTCTCCACCATAGTCAGATTTAGCTAGTTGCTCCACCCCCAAGGACTGGACAAGCAAAAATTACATCAAATAAAATGTATCAAATATGTATCAAAGCAAAAATGTATCAAATACTTTGATACATTTCTCAATAAGAAAAATAGGAATAGAATATTGACAGTGTTATAATGCAAAAAATAAGAAAAAAGTTTCAATGAAGCAGAATTCAACTGGCCAAAAAAGCAAATAAAAAGAATAGTTCCATATAAAGAAATGAAAAGGACTTACTTGTATTTTCAGCAAGTAATTCCATATAAAGGAAAATTTAAAAAAAATATATACATGAAAAAATGCATCGGCTAAATATACAAGTGCGCGAAAATTTGTTAGTATACAATACTAACAAATTAAAACCCAACGATGTTCTGCAATAGAAGGTCCTCTTCAGTGTAGGTGCGTAAGCGGGATTCATTTAAGTCGTTTATTCCACCATTTCTCTTTTGCAAAGACAACAATCTGCAGATAATTCAAATTCTTTGCCAGTGTGCATTCTTTCATCTATAAACGATTTTTTTTTCTCCTTGTTTTCAACAGTACAGTCAAGATAATTGTCGAAACATCGATCTATTTATCGATTATTACCAACTGCAAATGAAAAGTTAACAAATGAAAACTTTGGATTCTTGATGATCTAGAATTAAAGCAAAGCTCATCAGTTTGAAAATCTTTAAAAAAGAGTAATACGGTCCCAATGTATTTTTTTTCTGACCAAGGCACTTTGTATCAGGGCCCGACCAATAAATCCGCTGTCTGAAATTATTGGGTAGATATGGGGGTCAGTTTTGGACATCATAAAAAAAGTATAAGATACTGGCCAATTTTGTTTCATTTTGTTTTTACGCAACTTATTCAGAAGATGTTACCAGACTTCCTTTTGTAATTTTTGCTTGTCCAGTCCTTGGAGGTGGAGCAACTAGCTAAATCTGCCTATGGTGGAGAGAGCAGCGGAAGTGAGTCAAATGAGGTCAAAGTATATTTGTTGTCAATTTTCAATCGTATGAGCCCTTTTCGAAGTATTTGAGAAATGTATCAAAGTATTATATTCAAAAGTGATTGGAGGTCAACTTATCCCCCTTCCCACGCCCACCCTCCCATTTGCCCATTATGTTTAAAAACTAAATGTTCCCTTAAGATTAAATCAAAATGCACTGTGTTAATGATAATTCCCAATAAGGTATCTCAGCACTATCCCAAGAACGACAGAGGGTATTATGTTCAAACTTTCGGGGCTACTTCTGCTCGTAAAATTTAACCAAATCAAAATAGTGTAAGTGTATCCACGCTATCAAAGAAAGTAAACAGATTTTTTGCGAATGGCATCCAGTTTTCTATTTCAGGTCAACTAGAGGAGGTATGAAACTAAATTAAACCCTACTATTTGTGTCCAGATTTTTAAAAGGGTGTATGCTGTTAAAAATTGCTGAAATTTTTTTTCCAGCATACAAATAGCAGGCCAAACTATAAAGTCTTAAAATAAATGAAAAGATTTAAAGTATTATTTTCTTTTTCCCTGAAAAGACTATGTCAATATAAAACGAACAGAAATTAATTAAAAAAAATTCCACAAAAAAAGTTTTTCAAAGCAAAGTACTCCATTAAACCAAAATTGAGCAAAAATAAAATCAAAAAATCTACCAAGCGTGGAACTACCACAAATCAGTATCGATAAATAAATGAAACCAAAAACGAACAGAAATTATAATAAATAACCGAGTGAAACTCAAAAAGAGCAGAAATTACATGAGTAGGGTTCAAAACCCCTATGCTTTCCCAAGACCAGAACATAATTTGCACTTTACTGAAAAAAGATACAAACGAATGTGCATTGTCAGTTTGATATACATATACTGATATTTAGTAATAAAAATGTCGATATTATTGGATTTATTAAAGTTATAAAAGTAAAAACATTAATATTTATCAGCCTTGATAAATATAACATTTATCAAAAACATCAATAAAAACATTCATCAGCTCTTAGGAGCTGGTAAGGACAAAATTCTTTAATCCAACGAGATTGGGCTTGTTAGGGACTAATTGCTTGAGAGTCGACATACCCTGGAGGGGTATCATCTGTTCGTCAATTGAACAGTTTCTGTCATGTGGCAACTGGACACAGGTATTCCTGAAGTTGTCAAGAATCGGCTACACCTTTCGAATTCTATTTTTGTTTTCTTCTTCGTCTGAGATTTCTGAATCAACAACGAACTTCAGGTTTGACCGGATTGTGAAGAATCTTTCTCGCCTCATCTTTTGCGATATGGTTTCCACTCTAAACTTTCCAGACCAGTACATGCGGATTCGAGGAAACTTGAGGTTCCCCATCAGGATGACAATGCCAACAAAATTTTCAGCTCGTCTGAAGTTATATTTAAGCTTTTGTGGTGGGCCAACTGATAGCTGTAGTTCATGCAAAAAACGTAGTTATTTTGTTTATCTGTATTAATTTTATTTATATATATTAGATAGGCTGTGAAGTAATAATTTTTGTCCGTTTTAAGTTTCAACTTCGCTCTTTACTTCCCTCGGAAAAAAATTTATTTTTTTTAAATTAATCTTTGTTCGTTTTTAATTAAAATTAAAAGCGCTGCCATGATCTTTTTTATTTATACGTAGTAATGTGTTTGTTTTAAGTTTTAATGTCACTCCTTAGTTTCAATTGAAAACGTATTTCTAATTTACCAATCTAGTGAAGATAAGGCACCTCTAGAAAATACTGTAGACAACCTTGACAGCAACGAAAAACGTCCAGTCTATACCATAAAGTTCATTATCCATGTCTTGAGGGTTGTGGGGGAGTGTCCTCCTGAAAAAGATATTTTATATCTGAAATCAACTACTCTGAACAAAATGGCTAGCTCATAATTTTGATTGGATGTGTTTGGGGGAACGACGGGCGTGGGGGGGGGCTAGTTGCCCTCCAATCACTTTCGACTATTAAAAAGGGCACTAGAACTCTCAATTTCCAATCGAATGAGCCCCCTTTGAAGTTTCTACGACGATCCCTTCCATATGAAGTGCCTCTGGAAAAAAAAATAAAACATTGGAGCCGTATGGCCTTTGCTATAGGCAACGCTATAACGCTTTCTCTGATAATGGTGCTTGAGTTTCTTAAAAGTGTAATACAAAAGGAGCAACTAATTAACCCGTTTAGTTTTGATTCATTAGGGATCAGTAATGTTATCCCAGATTCGCTTTGGCTTAGGCATTTTAAAAGTATTTTAGTAAGATTGAATATAATGTTCATTATCATTTTCCGTGATTAGTTTCTAAATTTTTGCCAGATAGTTTTACACCGTCATGTTGTTTTTGTATTATAGGCAGCGCAATCGCGCTATATAACAAATATGTTTTTGAGGAGGACACTCCCCCATAACCCTCAAGGCATGGATAATGTTCTTTATGGTATAGACTGAACATTTTTCGTTGCTGTCAAGGTTGTCTACAGTATTTTCTAGAGGTGCCTTACTCAGGGAAGTAAAGACATACAGAAGAATTCGTTTGATAACAGTAACTTTGGCTTCCACAATTCAGACGAAAATTGGAATGAAACGAGCCAGACCTACTGCAGGCACACTGATGGTTGACCTGCCCCTCAGAAAGAGGCTAAAAGGAGTAGTACAGAGTTGCTACATGATCAGAGTGGGCTGCTCATATAAAAAGCCATGTGATAGACACAGATTATGAGTGTAATGCGGTCTCTGAAAGTGTTGCTATTTTTTATGCTTTTTTTCAGTTACATGAATACTAATGAACTGCGACTTTGCATGTTTTCTTTATAATTTGTGAATAACTCTAAGGATGGTGGTAAAAAAACATTATCTGCTTAACTTAGACTCAATGGTCACAGGCCTGGTGTCCGTAATTCTTCCAGATTTTCTGTCCCCGTCCTGAACTTAGCGGGCTGATGTGTGGAGCCTGTAAGTGCGAGAAAAATTCGGTCTAGGTGAAGAAACATGTCTTAATTAAACAGCTTTAGAGTCTGAATGAAATATGACTGCAGTTAGTTTCAAAATCAAATACATTTCAAGCTTCTAGCTGCTTCCTTTTGTTATGTTTAACAAAGTTAATCGATGAATTATTTCTTTCCGGAATTGCAGCTGGCTCCAGTAAAACTGCACTCTGAACTTTTAGAATGTTGTACTTTATTCGCAAATCGCTCGAACACCTCCAAAAACTTAGCACAAAATAAAATATTACTGAAAATTCTACCGAATCCTCAGATCCATCTCTCGATATTCTTCCGAATCCTGAGAGCCATCCCCCGATTTTCTCCCGAAAATTGTCAAGATTTTACAGGTTGTTTGAAAAGATAAGTGGAAACACTGGAATGAGCCCTTTTCGAAGTTTCTACGACAACTCCTTCGATACGAAGTACCCTGGTATGAAAAAACAAGAATACATCGTGCCAACATTGGCATAACAAATATGTTTTTTTTAAATTATTCTTTGTTCGTTTTTAATCGGGGGATATTCTCCCGAATCCTGAGAGCCATCCCCCAATTTTGTCCCGAAAATTGTCAAGATTTTACAGATTGTTTGAAAAGATAAGTGGAAACACTGGAATGAGCCCTTTTCGAAGTTTCTACGATAACTCCTTCGATATGAAGTACCCTGGTATGAAAAAAAAGAATACATTGTGTCAACATTGCCATAAAAAATATGTTTTTATATTAATTAATCTTTGTTCGTTTTAATTGGCTTAGCTATCTTGCTTCACAGTAATACATCACGTCTCCATTTTCAGCTTCCACATCTTCAAAAAACTTTTCAAACGGTATCCATTATTTCTCTCCACGATAAACCCTTGCAACACAATGCTTCTTGATGGACAATACAGTGAAATGTATATGGAACTTCAGGTCCGGACTCCAGAAGTTTGCTGTTGACTCTTCCAACGACACCTTTATTATGACCACACATTTTTTTTTCCACCGTCCGTGGTGATGCTGTTTAATTTATCCCAGCTCAAGCTGCATGAAGCCAGAGCTTGTTCTAAGTGGTGAAATAAATCCTCCCCCTTTGCAAAAAATTTCATATGCGTAAAATTTTTCACAAATTCCTCGCACAAATATTAGAAATTGTTCCTTATCCCACACATCCGTACTTTCGTCTATCGCAAGAGAGAAGTGCGTAAAAGACTGCGTTTTGTCCTTAAGTTGTTCACACAAGTTAGCACCCAAGTCCTTGGTGCGGCGGGTGCAAGTTCTAGTAGAGATTGATGTTTTCAGAAATATTTTTCTGTTCTGGGCATACTTCCTCCACAATAGCTAAGACACACTCTATGACAAGTTCGCTGTCGGTAAATTCGCTGTCTTTGTAGCTGGCACGTAGATGCAATTAGATGTCTAGGAAAACCCAAAAAAACAAATCCAACATGTCATTTTTAAGCTTTACTTCAAGACCTCAAACAGTGACAGTTTTCACTGACGCGTTGTCAAAAGCAACATTTACGATAATTTTTTTATATCCTTTCTTTTTACAGATAATTTTCGGTCATCGCTTTTAACCCGCGGCTCCAAAGCGTCCTCTACTTCTAGTAGGCCAACAAATTCCTCATAAACTTTTTCAGTAGAGTAGTTCCATCATTTAAAAATCAAAACAAGAAACTTTGCTTTTTTTCTAACACTGCCAAATTTATTTTCTGGCAAGAAAAATATTATTCACACTAATAAAACATTTGTCTTAGAACATTTAT
>JAQQPU010012908.1:0-12602 GCA_029168905.1 Artemia sp. Kazakhstan ARC1039
CAATTAAATCAATTAAATCCAATTAAATACAATTAAATCAATTAAATACAATTAAATCCAATCACGTAACAAGATAAGACCGTAACAAGATCAGGATGTCTGGCGCAGCCTATCTTATTGTAACGTATATGTGAATTAATCTTTTGAATGAAACTCAAGCAAAATGAAATAGGGTCATCGAATTGATTTATGATCGTTTGGTACGTTTTCCACCATCTTTGTAAGCCCATTTCTTGTGCCAAAAATAAGAATTACGTATCACTTCAGGGAAAGAGTGTATCCAGGATTTTCGTTCGGAGGGGGAGGGTGGGACAAAAAAAACACATAAAAACGTAATGAAAATTTGTTTATATGTATCTTTGTTACGTTTCTACGATTCAGACGAACATTGCAGGGGAGAGGGAGGGTTCAAACCCGGTAGATTTTCCTATTAACTCACTAATGACATAGCTAAGAAATAGACGTACCTTTAGAATTAGAATTATTTAAATACTAGCATATTTAAAAGAGGATCAAATTAACAGGTTTCGTTTTATTATTAATTTTTGACAGGGCAATATGAAAATGAATAAAGAGAAAAAGCCCGATATATTGGACGGAATGAAAGGGGTGATGAGGGCTAGTCCAGTTTTGCACCTACCTTCACCGTAGCAATGTAATTCTCGTACATAGAACTAATCACTTCAATGTATTTATCTGGAATTTATAATAGTATAACTACTCATATATATAATACGGAAAGGCAAAAATTTAACAAATATTACAAATTTTTCATGAATATATCGTATTAACTACTCTATTATAGACTAAAAGATTTCATTTAAAAAAGTGCTCAGTTTATGATTTACTATTTGTTATGAATTCACAAGAATAGGATGCTTTTAAGAGAAGTTTGTAATATTTGTTTAACTTTTGCCTTTCCCTATTATATATACGAGCAGTTATACGATGTTTTGGTATTATACATATAATAGTACTATTACGTATAACATTAGTAGTTAATACGATATATTCATGAAAAATTTGTAATATTTGTTAAATGTTTGCCTTTCCGTATTATATATACGAGTAGTTATGCTATGATAAATTCCAGATAAATACATTAAAGTGATTAGTTCAATGTACGAGAATTACATTGCTGCGGTGAAGGTAGGAAATGAGGTTAGTAGCTGGTTTCGTATAAAATTAGGAGTTCATCAGGGGTTTCCTTCCTTCCTCATTTATATGGATCATTTTGATGGACTTTGTCCTAAGGAGCACAGCAAAGGCAATGGAAGAACATGGAATCAAATGGGGATGTAAAACTCTCCTAGATTTAGATTATGCTAATGATTTATGCATCTTAGATGAAAATGTTAGCAAAATGGAATAACTTTTAGAGGTTTTGAGAGTTCATGGTAAAAGAATAGATTTGAAAATTAATGTTAAAAAGACTTAAGTCGCTAAGACTAGGAATAAGTAAAGGTGAAGAGGTAATGTTCGGCAGTGAAAAGATCGATCAAGTAGACAGCTTCACTTGCCTAAGTAGTATTTTTAGCAGACGGTGGGTGCAGTGAAAAACCCAGGGAGTTATTTTCACAGTTGAAAAGGTTTAGAAAGAATAGGAAGATAAATCAGTGAACAAAGATTAGAATACTGGAAGCTACAGTGCTGACAGTGGTCAAGCATGATTTTGAAGTGTGGTAGCTCCGAAGGACGGAGATGGATTTATTATGATGATGATGTTTTTATGTTTATGTGGATGGACTTATGTTTACCAGAGAAATGGCCTACGGATTGTTTTGGGTACCCGAAGACTGACAGTATCTCAAACAGTAAGATGTACGAAAAATACGGCTCAATCCCACTTTATAGGGCTACAATGCGAGAAAGGATGAAATGACTAGGATACGTTCAGCAGATGAGAGGATCACAGATTGCCAAAGATTGTCCTCATCGGCCAACCGTCTAGGGCTACACGAAAAGCAGGTTGTCCCCGAATAGGGGGTTGGGATGTCGAAGAAAAGATTTCAGGGAAATGGGAACTTCTTGGGAGGCTGTAAGGAGGGAGGCTTTGAATAGATTGGGATGGAGGGGAGCGTGCGTAACTGTGTTGACTCAGGTGGCTTAGTGCTGCAGTGAATTAGTAGTAGTATACGATGTTTTCATATAATTCGAATAATAGAGTAATTAATACGATCTTTTCAAGAGAAATATGTAATGTTTGTTTAATTTTTGGCTATCCGTTTTATTTATACGAGCAGTTCGAGCAATTTTGTACCTTGTATTTCGGTTGTAAGACCTTTCAATATTTCTTTGTGGGCTTTTCTTTTTCGCTTATTCACTCCACTTTTGCTTTACGTTCGTAAGTGGCAGAAACAAGCTTATTTTATTCCACCTCTAGTTACAAGTTCTTTTCTCATTGAGGAAAAACGCACTCAACAAAAACAATAGAAATACAGAGAAATTCAATCATTTAATCGCTAGTAAATCAAAAAAGGAGAGTTCACATACTCCATTGTTTTTTATTTTCATTATAACAGTATGAAAACATAACAATAGGCTGTACGAAAAATGTGGTTCAATACCGCTCTCTAGGAATATAATGAAAGAAAGGTTGAGATGGCTAGGGTACGTTGTGCGGATGAAGGATGACAGATTGCCGAAGATTGTTCTTTTCGGCTAACCGTCTAGGGCTAAACGGAAAGCAGATCGTCCTCGTCTGGGGTGGGAGTACGTCATAAAGAAAAGATTTAAAGAAAATGGGAACTTCATGGGAGGATGTAAAAAGGGAGGCTTTGAATAGATTGGGATGGAGGAGGAGCGTGCGTAGCTGTGTTGGCCTCAGGCGGCTTGGTGCTGCGGTGATTTGTTAGTAGTAGTAGTAGTATATCAGTATGAAATTAAAATGATTTTATGAGATGAATTAAGACTTAAACTGGTTTTATCTCTTTGAGGTCATCTTTTTTTGCATATTGTGTAGTCAAAATTTGCCTTGAAATTAACAAACTTAATATTTTTTGGGGCATTTTCGCAAACAATCTTACGATATAAATAAAGCATTTGTTTTTGGATTAAAAAGACCATGTTAATTGGCCAGGATGAAGGTTAGTAGTTTGCATTGGCAATATTAAAGTTGGCAATACTAAGCAAAGAATTACTGCTGCTATTACTAATAACATTATTCTTCATGAATTTACATAAAGAATTGCCACTCCACTACAATAAAACTTACTATTTTATCAGCATAAAAGTGGATCAGAGAATTAAATCCTTGATTAAAAAAAAAGAAAGAACGTGAATATTACAGTTTACATTGGTAATTTATAGTTTACATTTATTTACATAGAGTCCAATTATATTTCTAGTTTAATTGGCACTCTCTTGTTTTTTTTCTTTTTTTTTTGTTTTTTTTTTATGCAGCATAAAGATAATCACCGTAGAACAGCAAAATCAAAAATTAAAATCAAAAAGCAAAATCAAAATCAGCAAAAAGCAAAATCAATATGACCGGAAAAGGCTTTTCTTTCTCATTTCTTTCTGCATTTTGACTTCTTTCAAGACAGCGTTATATATAGGTTAATGAATATATAGATTGGCAGTTCGCACCCGAGTACCTATTTAGTCTCTTTCTCAATAGAGGCCTCCCCCGGGCCCATCAGCGTATTCCTAGGTGGCAGATAGGGGAAAGTCCTGTAGATATACAGGGTACCTCCTGGTTAGGGAGCGCAAACCAAGAAAGGACAAAGTTCCTTGAGGTGCTTAGAAATAACTGGGATCCCTAACTATGGGGCTGAAATACAGTTATTCAGTGATTATGTACTGGGTCCAAAACTGCGTGGATATTTCCCAACATAATCCAACCCTAGTCCCAGGTATGGGTTAAATTGTCAGCTAGCAGGAAGCTGAGAGGCGGGAGAACTCCCAAGATGGAGGAAAATGGTCAGTTGCAATAGACAGAGACGGAGTGGCTTGCCGCTGTCCTTAAAGAGCCATGGAACTACCTTATTCTTTTATCAACTGTAAACAGCTGAATGGCCCCAACGCGACCCACGGGGACGTCCGGGCAGTAAGTCATAGTCAGTGGTAATTTTGAAGTTGGTAATATTAAATTAAAGGATTATTGCTGCTACCGCTAACAAAACAATTCTACGTCGGTTTAAGCAAAAGGTTACCACTCTACCACAATATAACCCACTGTTTTATCACCAAAAAAGTACGATCAGAGAATAAAAAGCATTACTTTGAAAAAAAGACGGATATTCTTAGTTTACATTACTGCTAAAGTTGGCAATACTAATCAAAGTATAATTGCTACTATCGCTAATAAACCTATTTCACGTCAATTTATACAATGGATAACAACTTCAATATGGAGCAAACTCACTAGCTATTTACGTCGCATAGGCCGTCGAGAGATCAAGAGAGAGAGTGAGAAAGAGAGAGAGAGAGATCAAGAGAGAGAGAGAGAGAGAGAGAGAGAGCGCGAGAGGGATAGATATAGATATTTTATTTATGACATATACATAACGCTATAAAATACACCTGCGCACATGCCTAGTGGCATGTGCGAGAGAGAGAGAGAGAGAGAGAGAGAGAGAGAGAGAGAGAGAGAGAAAGAGAAAGACTGAGTGAGTGTGAGAGAGAAAGGGGTCAAAACACTCAGATACTTACAGACATGTAACTTCTAGTTCCAACAAACGAATTGGCCATGGAGTCAATTAGTTGACCTGATACACCGAAGTCACAGATTTTGATCTCCCCTCTTGTATTTACTAAAATATTTGAAGGTTTGACATCTCTATGCATAATTTTATGTTTTTCTCTAAGATAGATTAAGCCTTTCAACACCTAGAAAGAAAAACAGAACAGATAAAATACTAATAATGTACTAATAATGTAATAATATACTAATAATAAAATAAAACTTGTACGTCGCATTTGAGAGAGGACAGTTAGTAGCAATGCTAACAAGCAGTAGGACGCTCGATCGATTAATAAAGAAAGTGTTACCAAGACTTACTAATTTACGATTAACTTGGCGAGTATCAATGTGACCACAGGGGCAGTAAACAAATAGTGGGAGGGGGGCTAGGGTTTTGTTGTATTTAAACGTTAAAACGCTATATATGCGTTCGGTAATTTTGGTATTATATCTCAAAATTAACCCAGCATGGGGATGGGGGGATTACCTCCATACTCTCCCGCTCCTGTACAAACATGTTTGCTGCGTTCCTAACAAAAGGTTGGCAAACGTGGCGTTTTAAGAGTGTACGCTTACCGCGTACAAACGATGAGCTGACATTTTCACAGACAAGGCAGCGTTTTCTATGGAAATATTCTACACTTCATTTGGAAGCTGATATTGGAAATTTTGTGGAGCCAAGTCATTAAGAAGCATTTAAAGTTACATTGGACGAATTTCAATCTCTACAGCAGATATTTCTACATAACCAGTATTAAAAAAATTTAAATTTTGCTGAATCAAGTTCTCAAACTTCATTAAGTCAGAGCAAAAAAAAAGAGAAAAAAAGAGCAAGCTTATACCGACGAAAAATGCAAATTAATTGCTTAAACACCTTATACATATCGTCAGCAATGACGGCTTCTTCTTCAATGGGGGCTCCTTCTTCTCCACTAATGTGATACAGGCTTTTCAGTTTGTAAATTTAGCATTTTTCCTTTTTCTTCCCTTACTCAGTGAATAGCTGATAAGGCATTTAATGCTTGATTAAATGGACCAGGTTAAACCCTTTCTCTCAAAACACTTGAAGATGAGGTTGAGTATTGACATCTATGTGTATTTTAGCATCTTTGGTTCCAATAAGCTTTAGTTAGATGGCGGTGGCTTATGAGAATTACGGGACAGCCAAAACTCTTAAAGGGCTGTGAAAACACCGAAACAGATACTAGAAAATCAAGATTCGTTTGGGGTTCAGAGCATATGACCAACCTTTGGAGTTTTGGCCCTTTAATAGATGATATTCTTTTAATATCAACCTGACCCCAGGTTCTTGGGTCGGTAGTGAGTAAAATGTATTGTCCTTGTGTGTGTTAATAAATTACTATTACTATTTATTACTATTTACTATTTATAATATTGTTAAGAGTCGCTTTAACCCTATTAATTTCAGCAAGCATAACACGTCAATCATGAAATAGCTTTTCAGGTGGGGCTGTATACACAGTGTACAAAGTAGGAGAAGTGCTCCAGATGAGGCCAGCTTCCCCATTTTTCGACAATTAACAACCAGTATCTTGCAACACATAACACACGCAAGCTCTGCTAACTCCATGTAGCTGACTTAGACTAACTATAGCATCAATTCGCACTTTACAGGGAAATCTAAGACTGATTCGGAAAGGGGAATCAGTTATTTTAAATGAAGTTCGTTGTTTGGCCAAGCCATCTGAATGGGTATATTTTAAAATGTTTGTGACAATAAAGAAAAAACTAAGAAGAATGAAACTCACAGAGCTAGTAATTTTCCCCAGAATTTGCTCTGGTATCCTTCCAACTATTTTTAGAATAAGATCCAAAGAACCACCATCCATGTACTCCATACATATGTTAATCTCGCCTTCGCTGTAAACATGACATGTTATTAGTAAAAAACGAAGAAAAAAAGAAGTAAAAGAAGAAAAGAAGAAAAACAAAAAAAAAGAAGCAAAGAAGAAAAGAAAAAAAGAGTAAAAAGAAGATGAAGAAAAAGAGGTAAAAAAAAGAATAAGAAAATGAAGAACCACTCCTATGCATGACGAAGCGGAGAATATCTTAGCGGAAAATAAAATGTCTTTACACTAAGTCCAAATAACTCACATTTCCTTGGGAGGACTGTGGAGGCGATTTCTAACCGATTTGCTTTTGCTCCAAATCGTTCAACTTTAATACTAAAAGTTTTTATTTCCAATTTGTCTGAGGAAGCTCGTCCAATGTCCTTCCTTCTGGTGAGGGGTAGAATCCAATTCAACATTTGGCAATATTTTCTTTAGGCAGTCTTGAGGAAGTATATATTATAATTAAACAATTGTAAATCATTTTAACTGAAATTAATGTCTATTTTTGTCTTCGCTTGTTTCAACAAAAATAAAAAAAAATAATAATTTATTTTCAACTCATTTCAGATACAGAAACGACACTTATGCAGTATAACAAAGAAAAGAAAGAGAAAACACTACAATCATGAAAACGAGAGACTATATTACAACAATAAAACAATGAAATTTACTAAAAAATGGACTAAGGGATGATGGGGAGAAAACGGGCAAAAAACTGGATCTAATAGCTCTCCATGCAGCACGTCAGCTTTACTATTACATCAGGTACTACAAACTTACGAGCTATTTTACTATTATACCAAGGGGGGAGATAAGTAAATCTTTATATCTAAAATGAAAAGACTAGATTTGTTTAAAAGGGGGTAAAGACCAGAAAGGCAAAGGATAGAATGATCCACCCAGTCACCGAAAAGAAGGAACGCAAGATATAGAAAAACCACGAAAGGTTATGGGGAAATGAGAAGAAGTCAGACAATTAAAACTAGAAACTGCAATTACTAACATTAAGAGTCAATCTTCATTACTATAATTATTAACTTTATTATTATAATATTAACATTATTATTTACATATGTTATTATATACATTATTTTAATATTAACATATATAACATTAACATTAAGAGTAATTATAAGTATTGTAATTATTAACTTTAATATTATAATATTAACATTATTATATTAACTTATATTATTACATACATTATTATATTAATATTAACATATATAACATTAACATTATTATAATGATTATATAATTATAATTATATAATTATTAACACTAAGGTCAATCTTTGAAAACAAACAGGAAACTTTTGCAACCATAACCGGCAGTGGCAATTCTAAGCCTGGGCAGAGGGAGCAGTAGCCACACCCGTTTTTTCGACATCTGACATTAAATTCCTTTTATTTTACATTTTTACACTCCTGTGGTATACCTTACCTCCCCAGATTATGAGGCCTACAACCACTAAATAGCCGAAAGACCTTGCTTGTTTTTACAAAGTGGTAAATGATCATCTGCATAAGCAAAATATAAACGTCTGTAAGCCCAATAAAACAGATTGATTTAATTTCATCTAATATACCAGAAATACACACTCTGAATATCTTAGGTGATAGAAAGTCTCCCTGTTTCACGGCACAACATACACTGAGGCCTGGATTTATTAATATGGATGTGAATTCTCATACAAGAAACGAAGAACAAGAATAACTGAAAGATTTACACCATTATTAAAAAGAAAAAAAAAGTTGAATATGAACCGCACTGTCAGAATCAATCTTTCGAGTGGAATATATATTTTTGAGGACACTAAAAACAATCTTGCAATTGCTCTTTACTATGCCAAGTGTCACCAAACGCTAGATAGCGTTAATGCTTTTTTTGCTGCCACTAGTGCCAGTTTCCACTCTTATGAGTTACCCATGCTCTTTGGTAAGACTCATATTATGTCAAAGTCAGCGGTAATTTTGAATATTAACTTAAAGGATTATTGCTACTACCGCTAATAAAACAATTCTACGTCGGTTTAAGCAAAAGTTTGAACAGTTATGAGGCTAGGATTTTTTTCTAGTTTCATATAGTACCCTTCCGTTTTTCACTTGTCGTCAAGCAAAAATGCAAAAAGCATTTTTGAAATTGGAAAGCATGTTAACTGTTGAGCATGCAAAAGTTCGAGATTTGGTGATTCCTATCCAGAACCATCAGTTTCTATCCATCACAAGTAATGCTTTGTACAAAACTAACATTGAAGACGAAGGTACTTGGCAAAAAAATACACTTGGTTTAGAGACTTGGCGTGTACAAGTGCATATTATCTGTGCTTTTTAGAAAAAATTTTACACCCATCGTTTGAGTACTTTTCCTCTCGTGCCGATTGGTTTTCTCATGCGTCTGAACGGACTACCACTAAATAGGACTTTTCCAGCCCGTGTCTTTCAAAAAGACAGATTATACGATAAACCTTAGAGTAAAGTGACAAAGGAGTCTTTACCCATAGGGTTTGACAGGTTCAAACAGAAGAAAGAATGTTTTTGAATGAAGAAAAAGAATAGTTTGTCTAACAGAACAAAGAATAGATTGCAACAAAGCTTCAATACTAACCTATAGAATGCTCCAAAAAAGCCGACAATAAAGGGGGAGTTGCACTGATGCAGAACTTTTAATTCACGTAAAATCTGTTTCTTTATCGCAGGCTTCACTTCAAGATGAATTAGCTAGAAAACGAATAGTGGATGGAAAAAAAACTAAACATGAAAAGTAGCCTAATAAATAGGAATATTACACAGGCTTGTATAGGAGACGTTTTTAGCAATTACCCCAACATATATAGAAAATTCCAATTAGGGCATAACAAGTCTAAATTTCAAACACCATACCACAGATTAACAGAGATTTTTCTTGAAAGAAAAAATTGGTATTTAAAAACTTATCATTGTTTTTACTCACTTACCATTTCTCCAAATCGAATCAATAAGTTCTATTATTATGATGAGTGGACTTACCATACCGAGGAAACAGCTCAGAACACAAAGGCCCATTCAATTCAAGAGTAACTGGTAGCCACTTAGGTTTTAGAAGGCGGAATTATTTGTCTCAGAACAGCATGGAGTGGAGGAGTAGGAGCTGTGTTGGCCTCAGATAGGCCTGGTGCTGATGAACTGTTTGCGGATCTATCCCACAGCCGTAACTTCATTTGGACTAAGTATATTATATTGGCCCTGAGGGGTAACAACCCACAGGTCTCTTATTAGTAGTTTCTAAAAGTGGAAGTGCTAAAATAAAATTTCAAACTTTAGCATAAAAAAGTACCCCCCCCCCCTCCTATTTTGGCGTTTAAAATTAAGACAACTAAATAGGTCCTTTCATTCTTGGAGCATTGTTATACATAAGTTTAACTGTGATTGACGAATGAAAAACATGGTTGACACATGGCTTTGGTGTTCACATTGAAGCAACTTTATTAAATTCTGTGACCTATATGGATCAGCTGCTACAACTGTAGATATTAACAGGGGTTGTTTTTATTCCTTGGTTTTGGTTTTTATTTGTTTTTAGGATATTTTAGCTTTTATCTTTGTTTCATCAGTGTCAAAGATGTCTCGTTTTTATACAGGCGAAATATCCACGTTTTGGTTTTTATCTCTTTGTTGTTTGTTAACTGTGGTTGATAACCACCAAGACAACACCGCCATACTTATTGTTTGTATGTAAAAACTTTGCTATACATAAAAAGGGGGGGCAGCCTCCCCCATATTTAGAATAGCCTTGATAAAAAAAGAAATCAAATAAAAACAAATCTATCTTGTGTCATTCCCATTACTATCACCATGATATAATTGTTGTTAATATACTATTAACATTTCAAAATATGTAGTTGCCCACAATGCTACGTCCATCAATATCCCTCACAAAATCTTTGGCCATTCACCTATCATTCTGTCATGACAAATTTTTCACCCTGATTTATTGTTTCCGTGAGATTGATGAATTGAACTTTCTGCAGGTTGAATTTTCGTGTTTGAAGTTTTGTGTTGGTTTCTCCTTAGCTGAATTTTGTGTTGTGTTGGTTCAAGGTTTGTGTTGGTTTGTTGTAAAGTGGGTTTGAAGTGGTTGGTGGTGAAGCTAGTTGAAGGTTTGTGTTCGTTTCTCCTTAGTTGAATTTTGTGTTGTGTTGGTTGAAGATTTGTGCTGGTTTGTTTTGAAGTGGTTGGTTATGAAGCTAAGTTGAAGGTTTGTGTTGGTTTCTCCCTAGTTGAATTTTGTGTTGTGTTGGTTGAAGGTTTGTGTTGGTTTGTTGTGAATGTGAAGTGGTTGGTTGTGAAGCTTAGTTAAAGGTTTGTGTTGGTTTCTCCTTAGTTGAATTTTATGTTGTTTTGGTTGAAGGTTTGTGTTGGTTTCTCCTTAGTTGAATTTTGCAGACACCTAGAAGTGGTTATGCTAGAAACAACCATTAAGCAGTTTTCCCTCCAAATAAGGTTTTTTCTTAACAGTAAATTTTTACAAAAAGATACTTATTTTAACATTTAGATACTTATTTTAACTGCTAATTTAATTACCAAAATAACAAAAATCTACAATTTTAATACCATTAAAATATGATTTCAAAAAATCAAAGCTTGTTTCAGAACTTGTTTATACAATAATTACTAAAATCACTCCACAGAAGGGGAAAAATTCCAAGCAAGAGTCAATTTTTGAAGGATTCTGCCTCAACAGTGGCATCTATGAAAATGTCTTTCAATCTTCTCTTATTAAAAGTTTGGCCTCTTTGTACTTATGATTACAAAAAATAGTTTTGGTGCACAAATTGTTAATTGGCTTTTAATATGCTGCTAATATATTTGCAACAATAACAAAAATCAACAATTTCAATACCATTAAAATATGATTTCAATTTGCTTTTATTTATAAACATATTTTAGTTGATTTAACTTCTTTTATGTCTTGAAATTTCATTAATGACTTCTGGAATATGAAAAAGAAGAGAAGAAAAAGAAAAACACCAAAGTGAAAATCTAGAGCCCTCTTTACTCTATAGGCCTTAAGACTTCACTGAGTCCCAAAGACTTCACTTATCTAAATTAGGCTGGTGCATGCTGGAAATATTTGGAAAACAATGGAACTAATGTTGGAATCAAGAAGAATTGTACAAACAGGTATACAGTTATTTCCAATTTGAGGGCTATGGAATCTCCAAATTCTTACTTTTCTAGCTAAGATGAGTCCAGTAGTCTTGTGTCTAACTTTGGTGACAACCCCTCCATTCCCAGCTCCAAGCTCTTTTAGTTTTTCTAGGGATTCTTCAGTTAGGTCACCCAAGTTCTGCTTTTGCATAAGGAACGAAACAAGTCTTTGTCTCTGCACATCGTCCAACTCCAACTCTTTGAGGCAATTTTGCACTGTTTCCAATGTGAGGGCACTAAGGGCAAAAGAAGAGAATATGTTACAGAGAGACAAATATATTTACTAGGTAAATATAGCCCCAAGCTCAGTGGACCCAATAAAACATAGGAGCAAGCAAAATGTATTTTTTAAATAGGGGGGGGGGGCAAATGCACACCCCCCTCCCAATTGGCACTGCTACCAAAGCTAAGAAAAGTGTAAGATGATAAAACTAACACTTGATAAGCCTGCTTGAAGTCAGGGTGGAAATAGAGAATAGAAGACCTTAAGTAACAAGGGGCCTAGCTGAATCCAGAATTTCAGGAATGAAACCATGAACATTTTAGGATGTTAAAGCATATTTTAGGGTTTTTTTTATTTTGGAGGGGGCAAGGGATTATACTGACTGGCTGGTCATTTTTGCCAACTGATTTGTATGACCTTGCCATTAAGATTACTTCTTTTTTTTGCTTTTTTTCACCAGCTGACTGATCTTTTTCCACACTGATCTTATATCATTACTTCCATCAGCTGGAAAAATAGCAGAGCTTTGTATGGCTATTTTACCTCATCATATTTCACGTTTGCCCCTCCCCCCCCCATACCAAATGAGACAGCCCTGTCCTTTTGACCCATAGCTAGATGTGGGCTTGAGAGTTGTAAGGATTCAATTAAGC